>RJVU01044706.1:8153973-8190494 GCA_003731715.1 Anabarilius grahami | reverse complement strand
TATATATAATATATAAGTAAATATATAAATTTAAAACAATATATCAAAATTGAATCATTTTAAAATTATATCTGACAGACGTGTGTTTGTTCAAATATTAAAAATTGCTATCTTTTATTTCTATCATTTTTACATTTAAACATTTTAATGTAGTACAATTACATTAATGTTTGGTGAGGACATATATACATAATGTATCAATTAGATGAACATATCAATATATATCAGATTATTCTTATAAAACATTTAAAAATATTTATCTGACAAATGTGTGTTGAGTTTGGTCAAATATTACACATTTTTATCTTATTTGTTAATTTAGTAAACATTTAGTAAATGTTTAGTGACATTAAATGCTGTTTTAAGTTTTTATTTGCACCTAGTTTGGTTACAGTACTTTATCTAATTCATTGTTTTGTTGTTGCAGGCCTTATTCACAGAGATTCAGGATTCAAGTGGAAAGATTCATGGCCATGAGAGTTCAATGGGGTCAGTCTTCCACAGCATCAGGGAATAAGGTACACTTGTGTTATAGTCGTCCCACTGCAAATCATGTCAAAACATTTGATGTTGTTGATGATATACATATTTTGGAGGACTTACAACCAATAGAGAAACCTACATTAAAACCTGCAGCCATGAACTGGAAAACTGGAAGAGAGCCAGAGGAAAAAGATTTATGGGTTTGGCCCAGAGTATGTGGGAGCCACTTTGTAGTTAGTATGTTTTTTTCCCCAGGAGGTGCTGTATCTGTGTAAAGACGACCGCACTTCTTCCATGAAAGCCACACAATTCATTCTGGCATTGTAAAAGCCTTCATTTGCATGTGCTCATTATTTACCTTTCATGATTGCCTAATCAAAACAAAGAACCTGAGTGAGAGAGAATATCCTGGGATGAATAATGGCCAGCTGTTCACTGTGTTTCAAAGATATTTTCACACCTCACATCCTCTAACATTTCACCTTTTGTCTTGAAATTGAAAAGACCTGATACCGTGAAGTGTTTCTACAGAGATCAGTGGCACGGGAAAAGAGCTTAACCATTTCTGTCAGCTGTTGAAACTTTTTTCACTTAGCTCTCCCTGTGGATTTGAGTGGTTTTCCAGGGATCTGAGATTGTCTGCTGTAAAGCTGGAGAAATCCCCTCTCACATACACTCATATCCTCTCGTTATTTGACTTTTATTCTTTTAACTTTACAGGGACCAACATGTTGGTCATTCAAGACTGCATTTCACATTATCACTACAAAATATGAGGAGATATTTGTTAGGAATTGAGGTTTTGGGAATCTCCTGAGCATTATGTAATTATTGTGAGCCTACAACCTTTTTGACCATTTAATTTTGGTCAAAAAACTAAAAACAAATTTGATTCAACATGAAAGAAACAATGCGTCCAGTCAGAGAAAGGAGGCACAGGCTTTGGCGAGGCAGAATGTTGAGGAAATGACAGAAATGAAAGCAATTTCCAGTTGATTAGTTTAAGAAGATCAAATATGGTCCCAGTTCATGATATCAGTTTACACTGCTCACAGCAATAAACTGAATTATATCCTTCTGTCACACAATACACATCTAAAATCTTTTAATCTATTAAAATCACAGTCTGTGAATAATTAAAATTCAGATGTGTGCGGCAGTGTGAACAGTTGCTAATTCTGTAACATATTCTGTGTCATGTGAGTTCTGTCTCCAGCAGATGTTCTTCCACTGATCACATTAAGAGCTTCTCACCCCTGATGCAAAAGCAGTGATGCTGCACATTTTACCCCTGAGCAGCTCTTATCATTTCAGAGAATCAGAAGGCAATAGTTATATTCCCACTCTCCTCCCCAAACAAGCTGATTTTTAGTTTCTTGACACTTCAATATAGTCTTAGAGTGACGACTTGTCATGTTCATCTGTCCTCGGCAGGATAGGGATTTTTACAAATATTTTTACTTACAATTTCCATCTGGTAAACTATTTTAGAGCTTGGCATAACTAGAAAAATATATATTCATAAAATTTATAAAATGCCCAGGTGTAAGATTTGATTAATTTACATGACTTTTCTATGTCTAGAAATCAATCAGTTTTAAAATCAGGCGACCTTGTTTATCTAGGTTTTCCAAGACTGTTGGAACCCTGGTTCTTCAAAAAAAAAAAAGTTTTTTTTTTTTTTTTTTTAATTAAGTTTGCCCCCCTAAAGAACAACTGATTGAGTACCACTGGTCTAAATGAAATTGTATGAAAAAGTATTTTTGCATTGGTATAGAATAAATTTTAAGAAGTATGACTTTTTTCATTAGAAATGTAATTGAGGTATTGAAGTATTCATTTTCAACATTACTTGGGTAAAGTTCAAATTCGCAAAAAAATAAAAAGCAAGTATACCAGTAGAAGTACTCTGATTCCTTTTTACCACAAGATGTCATTTGCAATTTCCTTTCAGGATTCATCCTCCAGCTTGAAGGATATGTCTCT
Source organism: Anabarilius grahami (assembly GCA_003731715.1). NCBI lineage: Eukaryota > Metazoa > Chordata > Actinopteri > Cypriniformes > Xenocyprididae > Anabarilius > Anabarilius grahami. Next base: position 8,188,025 of record RJVU01044706.1, on the reverse strand, counting down.
TTGTTCTTTCTATCCACAATTTAATTGTTAAATAAGTCAGGCACGATGCACTATTTTAATGATTTTGTCTCTCTAATCTCATTAAGACTAAAATATGATACAAAAGGAGCAAACAACACACACAATAGAATCATAAGATAAATTAATTGTTGACTACATGAGGAACAGTGATAAGATTTGAGCTGGGAATGAATTTTCTCTCCACAGTGCAGTGAAGAGGACTTTTCAAGAGTGGACATCGTGCATACTTCAGACTTGACTGAAACCACATGTCTAAAGCTCCATCAAACGGAAACGTTTTCACATCTGCTGCTTGGAAAAAGCCTGTGAAAATGAATTAGTATCTAGCGGATTTTCTGTTCATTTATTATACGTACAAGCAATGAGAATGTCAATCACTGTGTGGGCCTGAGCGAATACTCTTTACTGGCCTTGTACTTCAGAAATCCCTTTAAAGGTATACAAATGAATTAAACGTGGCCTTCATCATCACAGTATGCTAATGGCTATCTAGTGCAAGGGATTCATCAATATGCTGATTGAGGACTGTTGGGACACTCCAGGCACTGGATGGTTCAGTCTGGGGAGACAGAGTCGTTTACACCTCAATGACACATCTGTAGCATTTGCTTCGCAGGACACGTGCTTTCCAATACATGCTATTTATCTACAAGTGTGTTCTAAACTACACTATATTGCCAAAAGTTTTGGGATGCCTGCCTTTACTGCACATGAACTTTAATGACATCTCATTCTTAATCCGTAGGGTTTAATATGAAGTTGGCCCACCCTTTGCAGCTAAAACAGCCTCAACTCTTCTGGGAAGGCTTTCCACAAGGTCAGGCACTGATGTTGGACGAGAAGGCCTGGCTCGCAGTCTCCGCTCTAATTCATCCTAAAGGTGTTCTATCGGGTTGAGGTCAAAACTCTGTGCAGGCCAGTCAAGTTCCTCCACACCAAACTCGCTCATCCATGTCTTTATGGACCTTGCTTTGTGCACTGGAGCTCAGTCATGTTGGAACAGGAAGGGGCCATCCCCAAACTGTTTCCACAATGTTGGGAGTATAAAATTGTCCAAAATGTCTTGGTATGCTGAAGCATTAAGGGTTCCTTTCACTGGAACTAAGAGGCCAAGCCCATCTCCTGAAAAACAACGCCACACCATAATCCCCCCCCTCCACCAAACTTTACACATGGCACAATGCAGTCAAGTACCGTTCTCCTGGCAACTGCCAAACCCAGACTCGTCCATCGGATTGCCAGACAGAGAAGCGTGATTCGTCACTCCAGAGAACACGTCTGCACTGCTCTAGAGTCCAGTGGCGGCGTGCTTTACACCACTGCATCCAATGCTTTGCATTGCACTTGGTGATGTAAGGCTGATGAATGCAGCTGCTCGGCCATGGAAACCCATTCCATGAAGCTCTCTACGCACTGTTCTTGAGCTAATCTGAAGGCCACACGAAGTTTGGAGGTCTGTAACTACAGACCCCGCTTATTCAATGATTTGGAGGGGTGTCCCAATACTTTTGGCAATATAGTGTATGTCATGTTTGGTCTCATCTGACAGCTTATAAACAGAACTGAATAGAGGTTAAATTAATAGAGATATTAAAGTATCCTAATGTACAACCTAGATGCTATTGCTTAAACATGCATTGAGGAGAATATGTTAATGTTTTTCTCCCCCTCTTGATCACCACCCATTTGTCATATCTTTTGGCTTCCTGTCAGCTGGTTTTGGTGTTTGTATCCCACTCATGTTTAACAATGCTTTGCTCAGGGCATAAGAAGGAAAGGTAACTGTTGCTCTTGGAAAAAAGGCTTTAACCCTGCCACTCCCACGTAACGCTCCTGCGTAACTTCATACTACAAGAATGGCTTTCACAGCCTCTCCTTCACAGCAGTGCATTATTTTTTACAGCTACGTTTTTTCTATTCAGGTTGTTGTTCCATTCTACTGTCTGTATATTTAAACATGTAACTTAATAAATAACTTTGCCTGCTTTAAAGGCCTTGAGAATCTTTCCTTTTAACACTGATAATGTTGAAAGCTAAAGTAACTATAACTTTTGTTATTGAAGCATTCAGGTTAAATCCTAAGTTTTCCTATAAGAAAGACTTTTACCTTTAAAAAATAAGAGGTTAAAGAATAACAACAACTTTAAAGGGATAATTCACCCAAAAATGAAAATGATCCCATGATTTACTCACCCTCAAGCCATCCTTGGTGTGTATGACTATCTTCTTTCAGACGAACACAATCGGAGAAATATATTGTTTTTTAAATATCCTTAGTCCTCCAAGGTTTATAATGGTTGTGAATCGGGGGGCCAAGTTTTGAAGCCAAAAATAATGCATAGATCCATAAAAAAGTAATTATTTAGACTCCAAGGGGTTAATAAAGGTCTTCTGTAGCGAAGCAATGTGTTTTTGTAAGAAAAATATCCATATTTAAAACTTTATAAATTCAAATAACTAGCTTCCGGCGGATGACCGTACGCAGAATGCTCAAGTCAATTTGCAGCGGAAGAGTATCCTTTGACCTGACGTGCAACATAATGAGATAGGACAGAGCAAAACAAATCACCGGTCATGGATTATAAGTCTAAAACTATAATTTTTAAAGAGAAATGTCTGAGGATTTCTATATAAGAGAAGAGGAGCTTAAATTTGTTGCACAGCCCTATTTGTTTGAACAGCAAGATGCGTCTAAGCTTACAATACTCCTACATACTGTGTCATTCATCGCGTCAGAGGATTAGTAATTTGGTGCAAGTCAACTTGCACATTCTGCGTATGGTTGTCCGCTGGAAGCTAAGTTATTTGAATTTATGAAGTTTTAAATATGGATATTTTTCTTACAAAAACGCATCGCTTTGCTTCAGAAGGCCTTCATTAACCCCCTTGAGTCGTATGGATTACTTTTTTTTATGGATGGATGATTTTTTTTTGGCTTCAAAACATGGCCCCCCATTCACAACCATTATAAACCTTTGAGTACTAAGGATATTTTTAAAATATATCTCTGATTGTGTTCGTCTGAAAGAAGGTAGTCATATACACCTAGGATGTCTTGAGGGTGAGTAAATCATGGGATCCTTTTTGGATGAACTGTCCCTTTAATGGAGTCAGATTAATTATATTGGAGTCAGATAAATAACCGAATTATGCACGTCTTCCTTCAACTGTTTTTGTTCCAACTATTGGTTCAAAATAGCAGCGTAAGCTTCCAGCCTTATAACTGTTTGCTTTAAAAGTTATTTTTTATATTTCTTTCTGCTTGTTGAAACATGCTATAGTCACCATGAAATCAAAATTAACTATTCTTTTTTTTTTTTTTACGGAATATTGCAGTGTTATTATGAATGATTTATCCATGTGCCCTCTAATATTTATTCAAAAACATTAACTTGATGTGTGCACCAGCACGAGGACGGGACAATAATCCCTCCCATCCAGCAACCTGTCACTCACATCAGATTGCAGCAATTAGCAAACGATCCACTCAATTCCCAATGGACAAAACCAAGTTTCGTTCTCCAAACATATTTGTTTAAAATGAAAAAACTTTGTAAAATGTTGTACAGCTTTGAATTAAAAATCTTAAACACGCTGATATAGGGATGCCTTTAACAGTGTCAATTTAGTTTGTTTGCTTTGCATTAGCATAAAAAAGACCCAGCATCACAAATGTTTCAGAGGTGCACTGCTTTGTCACCATCATGACGAACTAAACACCAGGGAGCAGCTGTTTGTGCCCCAGAGGTCACCTTGATCTAGAGGTCGGTAGGAGGCTGGTGGACGTCAGTATCCCACCACATGAAAAAGCCTATTGATTGAAGAAGCTACCTCTGATGCCTCTATGACTCATATATAGGAAAGAGGCGATAGGAGCCATGGAAGATCAAGGGGAATACAAACACCACATTAAGTTCTCTGTTAATTCTGCTCTGTTTTGTGTTTCTCTCCCATTGTGGCACTAGAGCCAAGAGCATTACTGCGATTCTCATGTGAAAGTTTATTTATTTATCACATCAAAGCATCTGAAACGATTGTCACATGGGATGCACATTAGCCTATCATCTTGCTGACACAGCCTACTGCTCTGGAACCACTAAGGAAATGAACTTGTTTATGACTTACATTTACATTGTTTAGTGCATGTGGCCTGCACATTTTCTCCAAACAGCTGCGTTCACCCTTCCGGACGGAGTATATGCTTTTTTTCCGAGGTCAGACAATTGTATTCTTGGATACACCATGAGCGTTGTGAACGTGTAACCTCACACTTCTCTGTAACAGGTTCCCAGACTCCAGAGGGAGCAGCTAGGATTAATATGTGCTTTCAGGGTGAAGAGTCCTCGCCTCTCTCCTTGTCAACTCTGGCCATCGCTGCTTTGGTTAGACACACGTTTTATACAGAGGTAATGAAAAGTTTATAGAAAACAGGTGGACATTAAATGAGTTTCACAGTGTCAGTCTCAGCTGCGTCCCATTGTGTGAGATAAACATCCAAGAAATCTGAACACATGAGCTCCTAGTACAACATTTCTTCATTGATTTGCGTCAGTCATGGTGTCTGTGTGCCTTAGTGCAAATATACAGAGTTTTGATTGTTTATTCACTAAATAGTGGGGTGACTAGTTTTTAAAAGAGTATTATACAAGTTGCTTCTTTTTATTCTGAACTTGTGAAAGGGGGAATGTGATGAGATGGAACATTTCAAACCAAAATGGCAGCTGGTTTTCCTGGTTGTGGCCTTCTATCAGTAGCATTCAAGTGATAAACTAATAAACCATACTATGTACAGAAAAGCAGTTGAGCCCAGAATATGAACGCAATTCGTTTAATTACATGTGTTTTCCTCTCATAGAAAACCGTTATAAGAAAAAGCTTAACGTCACTTAATGTAGTCTACTAATATTAAAAGATGTGATATTAAAAGATCAAATTCTGTACAAACCAATTTTTTTGTATAGTTTGCTTTATTATAGTGTTTACTAAGTTTGGTCTTTTAATGTCACTGTCTTAGTAGTACATTAAGCTAAGCGTTTTGTTTATGGGAGGAAAATACTTAATTAAATGTGCTGCGTTCATATTATGCACTCATCTGCTTTTCTGTACATAGTATGCTTTATTAGTATGGTGTTTACTAAGTTTGGTTTGTTAATAACACTGTCTTAGTACATTAAGCCACGTTAAGCTTTTTCATGTTAAACGTTTTAAAACGTCCTGAGTTCTGCATGCACCTCATGGAAGATAACAGTCATTTATGCTGACAAATCTCTGCAGGTAGCCTACAACATCTGTTCTGCCGAATTATTTATCACCATTAATGAACCCCACAAAGAATATAACATCATTTTTAAACAGTACATGGACATACTGACATACCCTATGAATTTATGAATTTACCTGGTTTTGTTGGATGTTGAGCCTTTCTTACGACAAGGCTACGGACGACCCGCCACATTTGAAAGAAATTTGATACTGTAAACATACGTGTGACAGCTAGCTAGGTGTGTGACAGTGAGGAAATGGCTAGCATCAATTACTTTGGAAGCCTATGTAGCGTGGACTCGCCGATTATATTAAGAAATTATCTCTCAGTAATGGTGAGACAATTACTTTCTGCCCCCTAGTTGCGAGCACATCTCTGTGATGACGTAGCACGGAAACCCGTCTATAATGACAGTTTTACCATGTGGCAGGAATCGCAATTCATGGAAACAGATAAATGATCCTTTTTAAAATATATTCACTCGCATTAAAATTGGTGTTGGCCAGTTTATGAAACATTGTCGATAGCCAGTTGGTGGTAACATTTTTATGAATTCCAACAATGCAAAATTGTGAACATGAAGGCGAAGAAACATGAACGATGCTCGGGAACGACATTCACAAAAAGTTTAAGCCTTGCCAATTTAAATGTTCAAGCTCAAGAGGATGTGAGAGGGAACTCAATTTCGTGCTGTGTGGGAAGTTTTCTGTGCGCAAACATCTGAATAGTAAGCAGAGCTCTCTTTCACGTCTTCTTGAGTTTGAACAGACATATTTAAACTATGACAAAATGCCTGTCTTGACAAGGATCCTTAGTATGTCTAAACTAAATGTAAACAGCTGAGAAATAAAGCACATGTGTAACAGTATACTGGATCCGTGCATTAGCTCTTAAAGTGAAAGCAGCAGGAATATTATGCTGCCGTCACTTTAAGAGCTAATGTTTTTAATGTTAATCAAACAACAAAAGACAAAGAACAATCAGTCACTGAACTTCAATAAGGATTTATCTATGTTTCATGGCTGTAAAAAATTATTTATGACCAGTACATTTTCTTATAGGTTCAGAGTGTGTAAATTTTAACGGCATCTAGCGGTGAGGTTGCGAATTGCAACCAAAGGCTCAGTCCACCGCTCACCGCTCATGGTGGCCGACACAGGACAAAGATGTTATTGTCTGAGACAGCAGAAAGTAGCCAGTCAAGCAAACACGCTCTGTAGAGCAGTTTGTCCGTTTAGGGTTACTGTAGAAACATGCCGGCGCATAATGACGGCTTGACATGGAGGGGGGGACCGGTGGTGTATGTAGATAGAAATGGCTCATTCTAAGGTAATAATAACATAACGGTTCATTATGTAAGGTCTTTATACACCACTGAAAACATAGTTACTATATTATATTGCATTTCTGTCAATAGATCCTCCTAAATATTACACACTGGACCTTTAAGTCACCGGCCATTGGTAGGTGTGGCAAACAGTTACAATATACCCTATATATACAATATACTGTGTGTGTGTGTGTGTGTGTGTGTGTGTGAGAGAGAGACATTACACTAAAACAGTTTTATTTTTATTTATATAGGTATTACATGCATAGAATAATACACCATCAGGACATTTAAGAAAAAGTTTTATGATTTTTAAATAACTCATATATTCTAAGCTTATAATACACTTAATAGCAGATTTTTTTTATGTGTTCACTACACTTCCTCAAATGTTGTGGACACAATTGGTGATACATTAATGATTATGATCATGTTGAATCTTGAATTGAATGTCATGGCATCTGGTCTTTATAATCTATTCTGAATAATTTCTTAGCAGAGCTTTGACTGTAACAAATACATACTTGTGTTGTACAAATTACCCTCCAAAACATGAGAAACTAAACCAGTCACTTTGTGCTAAAAAAATTTGTCGTCATTTCTAATCTTGATGTCATCCTGAACGTTCACTGTGATGTCACAGCTCAGAGAAGAGTAACACTTCCCACCGCATGCTTTTTTTTGCAGCGGTGCAGAGAGAAAAGTTGTGAAAGAGACTACGCAGAAGGAATCCCCTCTTACCTCACTTTATCTGTTTCCCACAGATGAATACTTATTGACACAGTGATATGTGTGGGCAGCTCTGTTAGAGGATGTCTGCATACGTGGGTGCTTGCATACGTGTGTTTATACCGTTTTGCGTCCATAACGTTGAGTGTGCACAAACGCGTCTGTGCGCATCTCACTTCTATCTGTGGCTAGATGTAATGGATGAAACATTCCTTGACCACACTATGTGGGCACCATCATCATCATTATCATCATCCCTGAGACATGGAATGGACGGCAGGGTGTAGGTACACACAGTGTGAGGGCCACTAATATGAGAATGACACCTCTCTGCCCACACATGGCCTGTTCCTCACCAATCAGAGTCACTCACAGAGGCATGCAGGGTGGGCGGCCATATCACGCAGGCTAAGTAATGAAGGTGTTGATGGAGAACACCACCATTTTCACACGTCACGCCGGGCAGATTGGTCATATGGTGAAAATAAAATGACCTGTGTCATCAGTACACATATACAGAAATAGATCACATGAAATGGTACCATTTTAATTAATCAACATGCTCCCCGAAGACTGCCTACCGATGTCCACAAGGTCCATTTTTGTGATTAAGCCTGTATTTCTATAATGATTACACCCGCTCCCAAAACACACACGCACACACATGGAACCAAATGCCCAATTACCAGGTCTCTTATTAGCTTTAGATTAATGATCCCCTGAGGCTTCTCTTGTGTGAAAGAGCGCAGCCCCACCAACCCACACACTGCTCACACACATGGGCATTTTAATTGGCAGCCAAATCCAACCATAGTAATGCTCTTACAAGTCTGAGTCATCCTCACAGCACTGCATGCAAAACACAATACTATTAACTTTCAAGTGCATTTGTGTGTTGATAGTTTGATATGCTCTCTAATGTGAGGCACATTATGGCTCTGGCAAATTTGAAATATTTTTAAGCTGCTTTTAATGAAAAGTATCCTAGTATGGAATGCATCTGAAAAGTTTAAAGATGTGCTTATTCCATTAACCCTTTAATTGTACCTCTGGGTTCTCTATCACTATCCGGTAGAAACAAAATTGCAAGTTACTTGGACCTTCTTTACTTATAGACATGACAAACACTCAATGACAAATGTTGGGAGACTGAAATTTCTTGCTAAATTTAACCTGAGAGCTTTGAATGTAAATCATTTATTGTAAGCTTACTGTAGCAAGAAAGCAATTCTAAATGTCTTTTCTGCAATAATTAATTTTAATGAAAAATTTAAGAAATCCTCCATAGTGTACCTTCATTTAAAACCTTATTCTAGTAAATGAAATAACAAACTTACTTTCCATTATCAGCTAAAAATATTTACCTAAACCAATAATCAATCATTGAGAATTGGCTTGTCCATAAAACATGGCAGATCCTTGAAAATTGTTACAATTCCTGTCTCATTTCCTCAGTTTTGTGTTCAGTGACATTTATTTTGAAGTATATTTTCTGTTATTATTGTTCTGCTGTTTCACTTCCTGTGTTTAGTTCCTGTTTGCCTTTGTTTCCATAGGTACCTTGTTAGTCTTTATAGTTATCGATTACTCTCACCTGTTCCTTGTTTGCCCCTTGTTATCCTGTATATTTTTACCCCTGTTTTTCTCTGTTGGGTATTGTCCTTCTATAGCTGTAATGTTGGTGTTCAAAGTTCAGTTTCCTTGTGTTTTGTTTTTCCAGTTTCAGAGTTAACTGTATTTGGATCCATCTCTCCCTCGTCTCTGAGTTTGCCGTGTTACAAAAATAGATTGTTTTAGTTTCATGTGTGCACAATGACAGAAAATGTAGCATATATATCGCAACAAAAATATAAAAGAAACAAAACTTAAATAAGATATAATCATAATGTGTCACTTATAGGAATTTCCTTTAACTTTACAGAAAAATTTTAACATCACATATAATGCAATGTTAAGCCATTTACACATTTTTCACCATATATTGCGAGTTAACAGAGTTAAACTATAACAGGTTTTTACTGTAGCATTTTTAAAGTTTTTTTCTGGGAAAAAAAATACTGTGTGTACTTCAGTGTTTTCGCTTCTGCTTTACCATTAATGTGATGAAGTTAAAAAAGACTCATAACAAGATGGTCTCTGCTTAATGACACTGAACATGAATGAGTCAGAAAATGAGCAAAGCAGAGCCTGGTCTGACTCAGTGTTTTTTATTTTTTCACTTTTAATCCACCCAAACTATGATCTATTTTAGCTGAGAGAAAAAGTTAAAAGGTTAATGTTGTTTACTGTTTAATTCAGTGCATCTCACTGTATCATGTCTTGAAGGCACTGTTGTTGACTTTGCATATTACATTTTGCTCCCTATTCAGCCATGTTCTGTTATGATACAGTATTTGAATGAAACACCACAAATGGCATTTGAATGAAACATTAAAAATGAAAGAACACACTGCACATGTTGTCAAAATGAAGTTGTGATCAAGAAACCATGTGGTGCCAGAGACCTCGCTGGAGAACAGGTTTGGAGTATCAAAGGCGGATAAATTTACCCGTTTCCTTCTGTGCATTTGTGAGACAAGCATATGTGCCTACACTGCCAGTAAGTACAGGATGGAGGATGTCTGAAGGGAATAAAATGGTTGAGTTTTTGCTGAGGGGGAACTCAAATAAAACCACACAGCTGACTCAGACACCATCTATCCAACCACAACACACTAACTGCTGCCATAGAGCATTATAATATTACACCTGGGCACACCACCACACATTTATAGTCACACCCTACCAGGCTCTACAGCCGTGTCACTGACCACAAACACAAACCCACTGGCACCTGGGAAAACCTCATTTTGTCTAACTTACTGTCAGTGTGAGAGTGTCTCCAGCAATCATCTAGAGAGCTCCAGGCAAACATTCTCCTGGCATGATTGTGATATCACACATTGACAGAGCCTGAGCATCAGGCGCACCTGTTACAATTGTCACACCTGTGATCATAAGTGATGAGTTTTGACCAACTCATGCCATAGGGGTTCAAATAATGTCCTGGCAATGACCTTATCTGAACCCCTATGGGCAGAGATGGGGGTTGCGACGCTCCAATTTCTTGTTCAGTGTTCAGCATCCAAGCTTTCAACTGAACCATGCACATGCATTTTTAATACTTACATTATGTTCTTGTGTATTTTGCTCAGGTAAAGTCAATAGTATGAGCCATTTAAAGGGTTAGTTTACCAAAAAATGAAAATTATCCCATGATTTACTCAACCGCAAGCCAAGGTGTCATCTTCTTTCAGATATATAAAAAATATCCTTGCTCCTCCAAGCTTTATAATGGTTGTGAATGGATGGATACATTTTTAAGCAAAAATAAAATGCATCCATCCATAATAAAAGTGATCCACATGGCTCCAGAGGGTTAATAAAGGCCTTTTGAAGCAAAGCGATGGGTTTTTGTAAGAAAAATATCCATATTTAAAACTTTATTTTTAATAACTAGCTTCCAACAGATGGCTGTGCACCTCGATTTTGCGGCGAAAGATCAACCTCTAACCCGTTGCAATGACGTAATGATGAATGCGGAAGCACAGAGGATAGAGCAAAACAAAACACTGGTCATAAATTAGAAGTCTAAAATGAGAAATTTTAAAGAGAAATGTTAGAGGATTTTGATATAAGAGAAGAGGAGCTTGAGATTGTTGCCCAACCCTATTTGTTTGAACCGCGAAGAGGCGTCTAAGCTTATGATACTGCTACATCCTACATCCTACATCATACATCGCATCAGGGGGTTACTCATTTGGCGCAAGTATGTGTACAGTCGTCCGCCGGAAGCTAGTTATTTGAATATTTAAAGTTTTAAATATGGATATTTTCTTACAAAAATGCATTGCTTCACTTCAAAAGGCCTTTATTAACCCTATGGAACCGTATAGATTACTTTTATTATGTCTCCGATTGTGTTTGTCTGAAAGAAGATAGTCATATACACCTAGGATGGCTTGAGTACATCATGGGATCATTTTTGGGTGAACTATCCCTTTAAGGGATGATCAAAATTACACTTTAAATTTCACAAGTAAATATGAAGATACATATTCATGAAGATGTATTTAAACTCCCCGTAATTCACCCCTTGATACCACACAAATATTTCTGCCCATTATCGCTTGTCTGATTGTCAGCATCTGCTTTTCTGCAACAAACTGAATCCGCCTCGTTTATAATACGCTGTTGCTTTCAGTTAAAAAAGGAAGAATTTTCTTGTGTTATGATTAGATGGGACAGTCTTCAGCCCTTCCTCAAACATCTCAACACACAGTCAACCTGAGATTGCATGTAATAAATGCAAAAAAAAAGATTAAAACATTATCTTTGCATGACATCTGATTGGATGCGAAAGACAGATAGATGTTTGGGTGGGCATCTCTAAATAGATGCTTTACATCTACCAATATGTAACATGAAGCTGCGCTGTCAATATTTAAATAGTGTAACCGTTCAAATCTGAATACAGTTGACATATGCTGTCCCTTCACAACAGCTTTATAGACTAAACTGCACATCAACATGGCACTGAATGTAAATAAATGAACAGCACCTGTTTTGCTAAGAATTATGATCAAGCAATCTTCAACAGTGACGTTGCTGAGCTCATATGTGAGCTCTGGACTATCTCCTGGAGAGCAGTGATGAGTGTTTAAAATTATACAATACAACAAAGCGGTGGAGGGAAATGTGTGGTCCAGTTTTTGACTCACAGAGGAACCTGAAGAGACTGCCAGAGGACATATGGCTCATACCCCCTGTAGTTGGGCCATAGCGTTCTCTGATGTGGCTGATTACACATCAACATCCAGAACAAAGAGAGCAAAACAGAGAGAGCACCCCATGTGGTCAAGCATGCGTGACAGTCCTTAATTATCAAAGGTTGGAGTGGGATGTTGGATTGTTTATCGCTGCACGGTCATTGAAAGTGGGAAAACACCCATATTCCCATATCTTTGAGTGAAGACTTGTTTAGACATGGCAAGAGGATGGCACACGGCCCTTGCCCAGGGCACATAATGCTATCATTAGTAAAAGGAAAAGCTTTTACAGTTCATTGACATGTAAACAGTGTGCCCAAAATATAATTCTTATTGACAGTGTTTTTGTTAAAAAGCAAAACAAAAATATCTAAATAAATGTGAAATAGATAACTTGTTCTGGACGTATCCCTCTGCATGGCTTTCAACATTGTGCATTCAAATTTCTGTGATGGTTAGTGTCCAGTAGGCAGTGCTGTCTTCTGAATGACTGTGTGACCAGAGGGAGTTGAGGTTAAGATTAAACCTTTTCAGGAAAACATTCAAATGCATTTAAACATGAAGCTGCCAATTCTTTCTCAAGATGGCCTTAAAGGGCTTTCCTTAATCTCACTATTACATAAAAACATATTTGGGGCACTTTGTCATGTCTAAAGAAAGCACATGTCTGGAAGCCGTTCAGGGTTACTGGTCTGAATGTTCAGCACAAATGTATAATGTATTTTGCAGCTCATTTATGGATATTTTTCAGGGCAACCCTTACATTGCCATGGAAAGCAATATAAAAGCACTTTTTCGGCACTGGCTTTATGACTAATTCTTCTAGAATGACACCCAAAACCTGCCACGTAGGTTCATATCTATGTACATTTATTTATTCCTCTTTTTTTTCAGTGTAATTTTCAGTGAATGATGACTCTGATTTTTTATCTGTTCCTCATTTACAAAACTTTAGAAGCCCCGGAATATAGCTCCCAAATCACATAGATGGCCCAAAAACATTAAATCAAGGTTTAATCATATTCTGAAGGTGTGTGTTGATAGTACGAACTGAATATAAACGAAAAGTTAAACTCAAGACAACGTATTTCAGGTTGGGGAAAGTTATAATTTTATAAAATTACAATTGCCTTTTTTCAGACAAGTTTAATATTTTACATTTCCTTTTTTGCCTTTTTTACTGTTTTGTTTGTCATTTTATTGTTTACTGTTGTTATATTCTGCATGTATTCGTTAAGGTATTCATGCATAATGCATTGATAAATGCATATATAAACAAACAAATATTCTATAGTAGGAAGAACAACAATTTTATCTTTTTTTTTCAGGGCAATAATGTAAATATAGCTTTTGTTGTCACATTGTTTTTAAATGTTGTAATTTTATAAAATTACAGTTGCACTTTTTTCAAACAAGTTTGATATTACTAATTAGTACATTTGTCTCGTGTATATCCTCTTCATAAATAGCCTCGTTGATCTGAATCCATTATTGACCTCTTCTATAATGAAGTGTGTGGTTTGCACAGAGCTATAACATGATTTCCTAGAACATTTGTGTTGTTTTGAAAAGGCTGTATTCAAATGACAGTGGTGAGGTGTTCTAGACTTTACTTAAAGTGAATTTGTACAGCCTTGACTAAACAAAAGCTATATTTACATTTCTGCCCTGGAAAAAGATAAACCCAGTGTCCTTTCATCTATAGAAATATATATATATATATATATATTACTGATCACGCATGACATTATGACCACTGACAGGTGGAGTGAATAACACTGATTATCTCTCTAATATTGTGTTGGTCCCCCTTGTGCTGCCAAAACAGCCCTGACCCATCAAGGCATGGACTCCACTAGACCCCTGAAGGTGTGCTGTGGTATCTGGCACCAAGATGTTAGCAGCAGATCCTTTAAGTCCTGTAAGTTGCGAGCTGGGCCTCGCCTCCATGGATCGGACTCGTTTGTCCAGCACATCCCACAGATGCTCGATTGGATTGAGATCTGAGGAATTTGGAGGCCAAGTCAACACCTCAAACTCGTTGTTGTGCTCCTCAAACCATTCCTGAACCATTTTTGCTTTGTGACAGGGCGCATTATCCTGCTGAAAGAGGCCACAGCAACCAGGGAATACCTTTTCCATGAAAGGGTGTACATGGTCTGCAACAATGCTTAGGAAGGTGGTACGTGTCAAAGTAACATCCTCACGGATGGCAGGACCCAAGGTTTCCTAGCAGAACATTGCTCAAAGCATTACACTGCCTCTGCCGGCTTGCCTTCTTCCCATAGTTCATCTTTGTGCCATGTGTTCCCCAAGTAAGCGACGCACACGCACCCGGCCATCCACGTGATGTAAAAGAAAATGTGATTCATCAGACCAGGCCACCTTCTTCCATTTTGGAGAATTTAGCTTTTGTCAAACTCGTTCAAATCCTTATGCTTGCCCATTTTTCCTGCTTCTAATACATCAACTTTGAGGGCAAAATGTTCGCTTGCTGCCTAATATATCCCACCCACTAACAGGTGCCCTGTTGGAGAGATAATCAGTGTTATTCACTCCACCTGTCAGTGGTCATAATGTCATGCGTGATCAGTAATATATATATATATATATATATTTCTATAGATGAAAGGACACTGGGTTTATCTTTTTCCAGGGCAGAAATGTAAATATAGCTTTTGTTTAGTCAAGGCTGTACAAATTCACTTTAAGTAAAGTCTAGAACACCTCACCACTGTCATTTGAATACAGCCTTTTCAAAACAACACAAATGTTCTAGGAAATCATGTTATAGCTCTGTGCAAACCACACACTTCATTATAGAAGAGGTCAATAATGGATTCAGATCAACGAGGCTATTTATGAAGAGGATATACACGAGACAAATGTACTGCAACCACATCACAGTATGTAGAACTATAAGTGAGAAGCATCAGCACATAATAAGCTCAGCTGAGAGTGTGGGAGAGGGAATAGGTGTAGGTGAGCTGTAGGGTAACCTTTTGAGGCAGATCTGATTATTTTCCTTCTCTCTATGTTGTGAAGTGGGCAGAACCGGCGTGAGAGAGGCCCGGCTCTAAGTGGGTTGCATTTGAGGGTGGGCAGGTCGCCACCACAGGGACGAGAAGATGCATGGTGCTGCCTCGTGACAGATGTGTCATCATCACCGCGCCAGCCACAGCCAATGTCAGCCCTTTATTGTGAATGTTAAAGGAAGCAGTTAGTTTCTTGATCACTAAATTCTTTCATACAAGAAGATCCAGAAATTTGAAACGGACAGACTTTTCAAACAAACTTTTCCCAGAAGTTTATTCCAGAGCAAGCCAAATGATTGGCTGCGTCATCATTAGTGCCGGCTGCAGCCAATCGCAGGCCTGTCTTTGAATGGTTAAAGGAAGTGGTTAGCCCCTTGATCACTAGGTATACAATAGGATTGAGAAAACTGACAGGCCTTTCAAACAAACCTGGAGCAGAAGTTTATTCCAGAGGAAGTGTTCTCAAATCCTCTGACATTTAGGGGTAATTAGGGCTTGGAACTCACGCACGCTGTTTACTTCAGCCCTTAAAATCCGACGAGCATTTGACAAGCTTGTAAACTTCGTTACAGAGAGCGAGGTATTAAATGTACCCCTCCAAATTGGCTTACGCTGGCGCGAACACTGAGATCCGCGTATAAAGTTCAACACAACATGTTTGGCTTTTTAATTACAGCCTCTCCCACAGTACGGCATCTTTACAAAGCTCGTGATATGTGAGAGACTCTCCGTTTGGCCTGTCTGACATTTTAGCAAATATGTCGGTACAGTGTGTGTGCAATCTGTGGTAATTAGCGAGGTCAGGACCACCCACCGCACGCATTCTTTCTTAATAATTGTGCGACGTGTTCTTAAGACTTAAAAGCCCGACTGAAGACGTATAAACGGTAATATAGCCTCCCCCTCTTAGTCCCTCTTCCAACAGCCTACATCCTTCAGGAGCCCCCACACAGTGTGTGCCATGTCCTTAACCGGTGTGCGTTATTCACTGTGAAGAGAAGTGTGGCCTTCAGGAAAGTTACAGCTGCGGTTTGATTTTACGTTGCACACTTTCTAAACCAGCATGACTACTTTGGTTTCTACATGTGCAGTTGTGAGTGTGAGATCTGTTTCTTTTGCATGACCAGTCAGGCTGTACGTGTGCGTGCATGTGCAGTATGTGGAGGTGGCACACATGGCATTACACTTTAATCACCCACTATAGCTGTAGGAGTGAGTCAGCATCTCCAGTCTCATCAGAGGAAGGATGCATCCTGAGCCCAGCTGACACTCCACCATATACAACTCCATTATTGGCTCACTGCTTCCCTTTGGTACTTGGTATGTGCAAATCCCTGAGCACCAGGGCTGGGAAAATTGGAATTGAATTGAATTGAATTGGCCATGGCCCACGGGATGGTGAAAAGGATTATGATTTGGAATTACATAAACAGGAATTTACTGACTTGTAATTTAAAGAAATTAAACAGTCACACAACAGAGAATATATATATATATATATATATATATATNGTTATATACATAACCCAGTAGAATACAATTCTACAGGTAATGGGTTTATTTTTTAATTTATTTGTTCTAATCCAATGCTAAAATGTGAATGGTGTATTCCGCTCTATATATTGATGTATAAAATGTGTGTATGTGTGCCTTTAAAGGATTAGTTCACTTTCAAATGAAAATTACCCCAAACTTTACTCACCCTAAAGCCATCCTTGATGTATATGACTTTCTTCTTTATTTAACTTACAAAGAAAGCGTAAACTGCTGTCGCATCAGTTAAGCTTTTTCTTTAAGTTGAATAGGGAAGGCGTAGGACGTAGCGTAAGCTTTCTGAACTGTGAGAGTTTTACACTTTCTTCGTAAGTTTTTTTTTTACACAAACGCATCGCTTCACCCTTCCCCCTGAGCCGTGTGAAGTATGTTTATGATGGATGGATATGGATGGAAGTACTTTCTTCAACTCATACTCATTGGTATCACTCACTGCCATTATAAAGCTTGGATGCGTCAGGATATTTATTAATATATCTCAGATTGTGTTCATCAGAAAGAAGAAAGTCATATACACCGATGGCTTGAGGGTGAGTAAAGCTTGGGCTGATTTTCATGTGAAAGTGAGCTAATCCTTAAAGAACGCTATCATACGTAAAGTTTGATACATGTGAAAAACGTGTTTTTAACCTACAGTTAAGTCTTTCTTTATTTTATTGGTTTATGATCGCCCTCACCGGTGTTTTGTGTAATGTGAGTGTTTGTTCACGAGAGACGAGAGGTGAGATTGACAAGTGCAGCCAATCAGAGAAAGAAGCTGAGAGATTGTGGTAAATAAAATTAGTTGTTTAATTGATAATTCATCGTATTAAAACATTAAATTGTGCATTCTAACGTGTGTAAGACACGCGAGTTAATTAGTGCAATTAGTTTGTTTTGTAACTGAGTTTTCCGTGTATGTGCGCTTGACATAGCGGCCTTCATTCTTTAGCGGTGGTACAGATCGCTAATACAGACTGTGTTTCAAGTTATTCTAAAGATAACTGATGACAGACACAAAGAATGAAGACACTCACTTTATTTGCGGTTTGTTGATCTGTGTGAGGAGGACCACAGTGCCCAGATTAACGTGATCATCGGGAGTTCGCTGGCTGCGCGGGAGGCGTCTGCGGTTTGTCTTCAGAGAGCGCGCGCTGGAGGAAGATTTCCCAGAGGCCTACTACTGTGCTGCGGAGGTCCGTTTTAATTCATTACGGATTTCAGGTACTTTGTTTAAGTTTATTTTCCTGTTCAGGAGAGTGAAGGGGCCAGTTTGTTGTTTCCAATGCCACAGCGTACTCCAGCAACGTCTCAGGCCCGTAACAGGGTGGGTTGGGTTGTGAATGTGGCACCACAGAGTTTAATATTTGTTCATTGTGTTATTCAGTGACCTTTTTGCTACTCCATCTGAGTAATTTTGTCCATTCATTTCAAGTGTATTTGTGACATACCAATTCAGTAATTTTGTCACCTGGGTATTGTAATATCAATGTAATATTGCCACTTTGTGATTTAAAAGAAATGTGAATTACTCAAATCAGTGCTGTTTTTGTCCCGAACAGCATTGAGTGCAAATATGATATTGATTTTATACAGCAGTTAAAAACACTTTTTTTTAAAAACATATTATTGTCTACTTTTTGCTCAGCTCTGCTTCGTTTCTGAATGAATCATCGTTTTGAGCGAATCAGTCGGGTGAACCAATTATTCATTGGCCTATTCATAAAGAGAGCCATTTACATAATTCTTAAATGAATCAGCTGTTTGAATGAATCTTGACTCTATGGCTGCGTCTGAAATCTCATACTCTCTTTAGTAGGTACTTATTTTAAATAACTATTTACTTTACAACCGCTAAAAAGTACTTCTATATGAATGTGTGTAGTATGACTGTAGTCTAGACTGTACTACATTCGCCATGTTGCCCTTATCACGTGACCAACCAGCGTCAGTTGAGTCACTTCACTGCCATTCACTAATCCACTCCTGTGGTCTCATGGGATAGTAAAGTGTCATTTGTATGCATATTTCAGAATCTCGCCGGAAGTAGTAGGTCATCCAGGTACTTTTTGCCTGCTCTTTTATGAGTACTGTGAATTCGTGAATACTTCTTTGTCACATACTGTTTTTCGCCTACTATATAGTAGGGAAGTATGCAAAAAAGTTGCTCATTCAAAACAAAGGCGTAGTGTGATGACGCCTTTATTTCACTGTATCATGGGATGTGTTGTCTTCACGTCTACAGCCGGTGGAAAAGAATCGGGACGGGACTCGGNATGTGAGTGTTTGTTCACGAGAGACGAGAGGTGAGATTGACAAGTGCAGCCAATCAGAGAAAGAAGCTGAGAGATTGTGGTAAATAAAATTAGTTGTTTAATTGATAATTCATCGTATTAAAACATTAAATTGTGCATTCTAACGTGTGTAAGACACGCGAGTTAATCATGCAGAAATCATGTTCATGGAAGAGATTATTAAAGTTACACAAGTCAACAAAATATATGACATTGTTCTTTTAATCCAAAAATTTTACATATTGTGCCTTTAAATAAATAAATAATTTAGATTTAATTATTTTAATTAATTAGATTAAACATTTTAATCTCTTGACAGCCCTAATATATATATATATATATAACAACTGAATTCAAAGCTATATATTATGAAAGTTTGTGCCTCTTTCTACATGTTACTTCGTTAGGTCAGTAGGTGCTGAAGTCTTTATTAGTGAGTCATTGAATCATTAATTAATCAACCGATTTGTTCAAACACAATGAATCATTCAGGAACAAACCCAAGGGATGATCTTTATGAGTGATCACTAAATCATTCAGTCAACTGAATCATTCAAAAACACTGAATCATTCAGGAACGAAACACTGCTACTGTGGGTTGTACGGAGACGACTCTCAAACTGGCAGAGCAAAAATAGTAAGTTACTGGCAATATTGTGTCTAAAATGCAAGTTATTCAGTATTACATTTTGTTTACTTCTTGTCCTGTTGTTTAAAAGCGCACAACAAAGCACACTGTTGCACTGAATCTCGGTGGCCTTGTGTCACAGCCCTGCTGTTATTCACAACAACAGTTTTTGTCTTAATTATCACAGATTACAAGAGATCACAAGACAGTGAAAACATCACTGTAAAACAAGTGTACTTGCCAAAGTCGCATAAAATTAATGAGAACACACCGTTACCCAACACAAATTCCCGCTATACAGCTAGTCAGCTACAATTGAGAAACCAATTGTAATCAAATTATAACCTACAATGCACAAATTCATGTGATAAACACTCTGTGCTTTCTTTTTTTTTTTTTTGGTCATAGTTCAGTAGCTGTGATGAATATGGGTACTATTTTGCTGTAATGTAATTTGTTGCAATCCATGGTCAGCATTCAGCACAATACAAGCAACAATTCATAAACACTCCAAAATTCAGACTTGTCTTACCCTGAGAACCTTATTGTACACAAAATGAATACCGACAAACACAAAAGAGAAGCAGCACACAAAGCTTACATACTGCAGGGTAGAGAGGAGGCTCTGTGAAAAAGGCCCTATCAACAGCACTCAACATTTTTGCAAGAAATAATATTTAGACAGTCCCAGAGGTGGCATGAGGTCAACGCATCAGGAGACAATGGCTGCCTATTTTATCCACGTCACTTCCCTATGCCTAGAATAACATGAGGACAACACTGACCCTCAATGAATGAGACTCGCATCAGAGCCTGTCCTCAAACCTGGCTGCTATCCCAACAGGCCAACTCAAGCATGAACATTCTAAGCTTTAAATGGAGGCATTTTCTCGTTTTTCTCATCTCCTAGAAAACTCCTAACTGTACCCACCCCTTTTCTTTTTTCAGCTTCATAGACTTTGGTAAATAGGATTGGTTAAAATATTCTAAAACATTTTTAAATGGCTAGATATTTAATAATATATTTTCTTTAAGCTATGTTTACACATCTTAATCATTGTTAATCTTCTGTGTTTTTTAAATATATTACTTGTATATTTAATATAATAATTTATATATTTTAATCAATTTAATCCAATATATTACATTCTTGCGAAGACGCACCACATTTTACAACCTGAACTAACTTTGCTTTGTCATAAAAAGGCCAAATCATATTGGGGCGGTTTCCCGGACAGAGATTAAGCCTAGTCCTAGAATAAAATGGGCCTTTAAACCAAATTAACAGAAATCTGCTTTCTCGGTCATGGTTGAAAATAGTCCTAGACTTAGTCTAGTCCACAGTTTAATAAGTTGATTTCCTGGAGGAAGACTAGAGCTACTCCAGGACTAAATTGAGGCTTAAATTAAACCTACCAGGAGGAACGTTGTGTTTCAAAGAAGACGCGTGTATTACTTGGATATATATCAATATTGATATACACTGTATGTGTGTATATATATATATATATATATATAATATTATTATTATTATTATTATTATTACTTTTATTTTTATATNTGCTGCTCACTTTATTTATACGATTCGTTTTGATTTAACACCATTGTTTCTGGTTCAAATGTGATTGCTTCATGTTAAATTGACTTGAAATGATTACTAGAACCCACTTGATGTTTTCTTTTTTTTCACAGATGATGTATTTTGCTTGCTTTAAAATAAATGTCTCTTGTTTAGTTAAGTTTTTATATTGGAGTCTTTTTTGCTGCCATTGTTTTCCTTGGATTTGCTTCTGAGTTCCATGCAATTTTAAGCTTTTCTTGGTTAATTCCATGTTTTACAGGCAACCTCTCTCATGCTAATTCAGATTTGCACAGTTGGTTTTAAATTAATCTGGTTTATTTTAATTCAAGACTCCATAGTCCAGGTTTTAGTAATCTGTACTTAATCTGTTTTTCAGAAAGCCACGATTAACTATTCTGGATAAAGGCCTATCCTGGCTTAATTTAAACCCTGTCCGTTTAAAAAAAACCGCTCCATTATATTAAATTGTAAGAGACATATTGACCCTGACCCTAAAAAAAAAAGTTTTTTTTTAAGAATTTCATTTTTTTAGTTATGATATCAGTCCTGTTGTATCACCCTTAAAGGGGTCATGAACTGCATTTTTTTTTAACACTTTATAATGTTCTCTGAGTTCCACTTATGTTATCAAGATTATCAAAACTAATTTAGTCTAAACAAAAATCTAATTTAGAAGTAATAAGCTATTTTCGATCCTGTTTTTGACCCTCTCCTTCGAACATAGGCGTGCTGCTTTCAAGACTTGGAAGTAAACACCCACTGCTATGATTGGATAACAGTTTTGCATATTAAAATAAGGAAGTACATGGAGTTACCACAGTTATAATTGATAAAGGATGACTTAGTGTTTTTTGTAAACACAATTATGAATGAATGTACCATTGTTTGTCACACTGTCGTTCTATTCATATTCATCCTTTTCACTAAAGTGTAAAAAGGAAACATTGTCATCTGCAGTGTCATGTTTTAAATAAAATAAAACAGAAGCTGTCGCTCACTAAAGCTTTTATTCAGGATTACAGTGAATGGCTTAGCTTTGTACGCTGCTTTTATTGTTAGGATCTATGCTGTTCTTTCCAAAGCACATGAAATAACAGCATATCACAACTATTCAGTTTGTAATATGCAGTATAAATACTTAGTACATATCAAACAATCTGTTTAAGACAAAGCAATATTGACAGATGGGGAAAAAACCTGTTCCTCACACTTGTGTGTTCCGACATTATACTGTCAGATCCAATTAGTGTCACGACACTGGAATTTCCAACTTCAATACCGTACCTTGAAAAATATCGATATTCGATACCATTTTATCTCATTATATTTTGATAATTTTGATAATTATATTTTGATAATTGGTAATTTTGTTGTAATAGCTGACACACAACACAGGGAGGCTTTATTTGAATCTTTGAATTACATTTACAAAAAAAGACAAGTAAACAGTCAGAAATAAAATGAGAAAAAATAAACAAACAATATAAAATAAATACAATAGAATAAAGAGACGAATGAAATTTTCTGGTGGGTGTAACAGTAATATTCTGTTAAGAAATACTACAGAAATGAAAGTAATCAAATGTAAAATAAACACAAACTGGATAAGTTTCATTGTGAAAATTAAATACAGATTAACACCCAAAATTAAAGTTACAAAAGTTTTTCAGTCAAGAGCAGCAAGTGATTTTCTTTTTTTTTTTTTTTTTTTTTTTTTTTNNNNTTAACATGGTATCGGTGTATCGATACTGCAGAAAAGGAGTATTGGAATCGTTTTAGATATTTCAGTATCGATACATCGAAATATAGATATTTTTGACAACACTAGATCCAATATAGTCAGCACAATCTCAAAAATGAATCCGCAGTAAAATTAAGCAAACAAATGTATGTCAGTTTTACTGACACAATCTGCCACAACTTGGCACTTCAAAATGTCTTGTAATCCTCTCTATCGTCTTGTATTTGCTACCACATGACATACACGAATCGGTGGGTGGGGCTAAATAGGCAATGATGTAGAAGTAGGCGTTGATCTTCTTCTGCTGAGGCTGTCTTTTGTCGCAATATGACATAAGTCGTTTTCTGAGCTTGGGTTCAATAAAAGCTGCTTTTGGACTAATGAAGAAGTTTTGAGTTCTTAAGCTGACAGGATATTTTTTTATAGTACAAATGACCTCTTATGCGTCAGAAAATCAAGGAAAATTTGATTTCTAAATTCATGACCCCTTTAAAAGATGCACATTATAGAAGAAGGGATTGTACAACCATTGTACATAGATATTATTGATTTAATATATTAATGAATCAATCCATCCAGACAAATAATAGAGTATGATGTCACTGACCCACATGGTGATGAATGGTCTTTTTTATTTAATGAGACAATTCTGGCAATCATCAACTTTACACATACAGTACTGTAATCCATACAGATCCAAAAAAGCTTTGTTCGGCAGGTTGTGTTTATTTGAAGTCATAAATAATTACATGGTATAAAAGCTTTGCTGAGTGATGTTGGACAGTCCTGTCAGAGCGGGACTTTCATGGCATTTTGATCGGTAAATATTGCACCACCCGCTGAGCTGCCTCACCCTGAGCCATTACAACCAAGTGTTTCCGAAAGAAGTGCTGACTAACCTGTCAACAGGGTCACTGCACTTTGTCTGTTTGCAGAATCTTTTCCTTATTTATCTTATTTCACTCAATCCACTGGCTCTGCACTCCCCTTTTGCACTAGTGAAGTCATACAGATAAGATCCCTGTTGCACACAGAGGACTACTTGAATAAACTTTACCCATTTGTGAAATGGAAAGAGAGTTTACTATAGTTTACTATGTTATACAAACAAAATGTGTTGGGAATGCAGATTCATCAAACGAACAGCATGCACCTCTTTCATCGCCTGAAGCGACTTTGTTGTGTTGTTTACTTTCGGATATGAGGGAAACAGAATTATAATGTGTCTTGGAGAGGATAGGGGTTCTTAAATCGTCATTAATTATTTGCAGTAGATTGCTTGTGTCTTCTGGGAAGTTTAGAATGTTAAGTTATAGCAAAATGCCTTCAAAACAACTATAAAACAAACACAAAGAAGATATCTAACTATACCTCTCTAAGGGAGGACAAAAATGACAGTGGAAGAAAATGAGAATTAATTTAAAATTACCGAGTGAACTTCATATTGCTGTTTTACACTCTCTCTATTTAAAGATACTGTTGATTGTTATATCTTTTTTTGATGCGGTAAAAACTTAAAAAACACTTAAAAGGAAGAATGAAAAGAGTCAAAGTCAAAAGCTGCAAGTGAAAGTAAATAAATATGTGAGCATATTTATTATGTGATCGAGCAAGTACTGCAATGTAAAGCTAAAACCGTTAAACTTGGATGAAAAGGAGCTGGATTAATGACATTTAAGAAAGATCTTCTAAACAACTGCTTTAAAACCCATGCGTCATGCATTTAAACAGGGACGTGCAGAGAGTTCCTCAGGGGCAGGGGCTCAAATATAAAAAGAAAAAGAAAAGAAAAAAACTTTATTCAGTTTGGAAAAAAATGCAGTTAAAAAACAAAACAAAAAAAATAGAAAAATAAGAAAATACTGTATAAAAACAGTTTGGATACACTACTATTTTATGTTTTTGCAGTAAGTCTCTTATGCTCATCAAGCCTGCATTTATTTGATCAGAAAAAACAGTAATATTGTGAAATATTATTACAGTTAAAAAATAATGGTTTTCTATTTTAATAAACCTTGTTTTTATAACCTGTGATACTTTTTTCAGGATTCTTTGATGAATAAAAAGTAAAAAAGAACAGCATTTATTTAAAATATAACTTTTTTGTAACAATATACACTTCCATTCAAAAGTTTGAGGTCAGTATTTTTTCTTTCTTTCTTTAGAATAAAAGTATTAATTTCTTTAGAAAGAAATTAATACTTTTATTCAACAGGGATGTGTTAATTGATAAAAAGTAATAGTAAAGGTTTATATTGTTACAAAAGATTTCTATTTTGAAAAAAAAAAATGCTGTTATTTTTAAAATGTTATTCATCATAGAATCACAGCAGGTCATAAAAACAATATTAAGTAGCACAACTGTTTCCAACATTGATAATAAATTGGCATATTAGAATGATTTCTGAAGGATCATGTGACACTGAAGACTGAAGGAATGATGCTGAAAATTCGGCTTTGATTTTAGGAATAAATTATATTTAAAAATATATTAAAATAGAAAACCATTATTTTCAATTGTAATAATATTTCACAATATTGTTGTTTTTGACATGATCAAATGAATGCAGGCTTGATG
Organism: Anabarilius grahami; assembly: GCA_003731715.1. Taxonomy (NCBI): domain Eukaryota; kingdom Metazoa; phylum Chordata; class Actinopteri; order Cypriniformes; family Xenocyprididae; genus Anabarilius; species Anabarilius grahami. The sequence goes on along the minus strand of RJVU01044706.1, from coordinate 8,162,483 downwards.
AACATAAGAGATCAATTTCAAAATGCTGCATAGGCTAATTATCAAAAATGATAAAGTCCTTTCACGTCACCATTTCGCCAGCCTACACTTCAAATAATAAGCCTGTAGGTGGCACTTGGGCTTCATTAACTATGATAGTTTTATTAAATAGTAAATGGTGTATCAATATACATAAATACACTAATTTAATTGAACACTATACATTAATGTGACTTTTGGTGCTGCATGGTTTTGTGCAGACCGTTGTAGTCAGTTACAATCAGCATTAGCGTCAGCGATGCGATTTGATTTATAAAACAAGACAAACCGCAGAAATCGCTCTACAAATGTAAGTTCTTCTGTCCATGTAATGTTCAACCGATTTATGAATTAGAACAGAAAATAACCGCTCCACTTCACATTGTCCAATGAAATTTGAACTTGTGCCAGATCACGATTGGTTGGTATATTATACATGAGAAATGGGCATTGATGAATTATGTAATATTTTAAAATATAGAATATATAGATTTTTAATTAAATCCACACACTAGCTTTGATTATAGATGAAAAAAAAGTTTTAAAAAATTGTTTGGTTTATTTTTATTTTTTTTCTTCCGTTGAGCCATAGGCGCTCAGTGAAAGAACCATGCCTGCATTATATTTATATCTGCAACAAAACTAAGGCAGATAAAGTATTCTAAATATTAAAGGATTAGTTCACTTTAGAATTAAAATTTCCTGATAATGTCATCCAAGATGTTTATGTCTTTCTTTCTTCAGTCGAAGAGAAATTAAGGTTTTTGAGGAAAACATTCCAGGATTTTTCTCCATATAGTGGACTTAAGTGGGGTACACCGGGTTAAAGGTCCAAATTGCAGTTTCAGTGCATCTTCAAAAGGTTGTACACGATCCCAGCTGAGGAATAAGGGTCTTTTCTAGCAAAACGATTGGTCATTTTCTAAAAAAATAAAAATTTATATACTTTTTAACCACAATTGCTCACCTTGCACTGCTCTGCAATGCACCACGCATTAGCGATCCAGTGTCTACAAAACGTACGTGCAAAGTCTAAGTCAAATGGCCTTTACAAAAAAAGGTAAAACAATGATGTCGGACGATTTTGAAGTTGGAGGAGTTTTTCGCCCCAGTGCGGTAATTCCGCCTATGTCACGTGTGACCTTTCCAATGTGATTACGTAATGCGTGGCGCATCGCAGAGCTAGTGCAAGACGAGCATTTGTGGTTAAAAAGTATATAATTTATTTTTTATTTTTTATTTTTTTTAGAAAACGACTGATCGTTTCACTAGATAAGACCCTTACCGTGTGTTCACACCGCCGCCGGCGAGAGCGTCAATGTGACAGGAAGTCATTCATTTTCAATGTGAGCTGGCGGCGAGCTCCGGCGAGAGCGGCACGTCTTGGACGGTGAGAGCGTCGAGGAGAGTTGAAGTCAGGTCAACTTTATGGTAATGAGCTATGACGCAGTTCGGCGGCAACCAATCGAAATGTAGAGGTCGTCGCTTGAGAGGATTCCGATTGGTTGCCACAATTTGTCAATTACTTTGACCCTCCAGCCGGCGGCGGTTTGAACGCACAGTACAGCGTTGTTGGCAGGGCGGCCAAGGCGAATTGTGACGCTCTCGCCGGCGGCGGTGTGAAAGCAGATCGTGTAGAGCCCTTTGAAGCTGCACTGAAACTGCAATTTGGACTTTCCACCAATTGTACCCCAGTGAAGTCCACTATATGGAGAAAAATCCTGGAATGTTTTCCTTGACCTTAATTTCTTTTCGACTGAAGAAAGAAAGACATGAACATCTTGGATGACATGGGGGTGAGTAAATTATCAGGAAATTTTAATTCTGAAGTGAACTAATCCTTTAATAAGTACTGAGGCGGTTTGTGTTTGTGCAAAAAAAAAAAAATTATAATAATAAAAGATTATGGTAAACCACTTTTTAAATTATTTTTTTTTCATTCTTTTAAGAAGGCTTTTTTCTTTGTCAGGAAAGCTGCATCACCCTGATATTTTTTACTTTATGCACCAAAAAGTCATTAAAATGAATTTTAATACAAAATAAATAAATAAAACATACTCAACATTATTCAGAATTATAAGAATTATATTCAACATCTTATATTAATGAATTGCATTTAATGTATTTTTAAATAAATTAACAGATGAAATTAATAGGACAAAAAAAAGAGCATTATTGAATGCGGAATTTTAGAGGTTAGCATTGTGTGATAAAATGACACTTTGGTATTGCACTAATTAGAATGGGCAAGACACCCTTTGTTTTCCTGCTAATCACATGACAAATCCATTTATGAGATTTTGGTTCAGTGCACAAACGGACAGATCTGTGTAGGGCCATGCTCTCCATCACCAACCGGGGTCTTATCTGCCCTTTTTCTCTTGTCCTGAATGCACTTTCTGTGCCCTCTGCAGGTATTACTTTACCAGCATCCATGTTCAAGCCCACATATTATGCACTATAAAGGAGTTTATGTCTCAGTGGAGAGAAGAGGAGTCAGGGGTGGAAAAAAAGGGAAGAGGAGGTTTGTAGTGATAACACAGGAGCCGTGCAGTCTGTAGGCTGCCGTTCTAGTTTTTCTCTGCAAACAAAGAGACGAGTGTTAGATTTCCCAGTCACTCTCACTCTTATTGTCAAAGTGAGAAAGCTGACCAGACCAGCAGACATGATACGTTGTTCTCAGCCTTGAAAACAACAGACCACCTTGTGTGGACTTCTACTGTAGGCCAAGGCAGCAAGACCTCATTTTTTCTGCCCCTTTTCTATCTTTCAGACTTTTTTATCGCCCTGAAAAGAGTGTCAAGATTTGCGCAACCCCTTGGATGCCTGGCATGAGATGAAGCTCTTGACAACCTTGAGATAGCTCTCCCTTCACTGGCATTCCCGGGAGGGAGCCATTGTCAGAGCCATGGTACCATTGTTGCTTTTGAGTCTTGAATGGGCAGCCTGGGTCATCTGAAATAGACAACTGCATGTCAGGTATTAGATTAACACCCATACCCAGTCTCTATAAGGTTGTAATTATAGTCAATAAAGGAATATGTGGGGTTCAGTAAGTGACGTTCAATCGACAGGATGTCATAATGTGTATGACCACAAATATTAATTTCCATTTGTTCCTCCTTTTCACAAAAAAACGTTTTCATCTACAAATTTCAGGATATTGCATAAAAAATGCTCTCAATTGAGGTGGATAATTTGTTTATTTGGTAAGAAAACTATGATAGAAACACATTTCCTCAAATAAATTCCATGGATGTGCAAAAAAAAAAAAAAAACTGTGGCTTTGCCTCAACAGTACATTGTTCATTGGTCCATCGGTTGTCTACTCTAGTTATCCAATCACATTGCACACCATCTAAAATATTGTTTTAATCAGTCTGTCATCAAGATGATTTGGTATAATTACTTCCCAGAACTGTCTCACACAATTACGTTCACAAACATCAGGCATCCACCTGAATGCGAGATAACACAACGTTTGTTATTGCATTTTATCTGTGCTCTGAGGTGCAATTTATAATGTATTATGTTAATTTGTAACTTTGGATGGAAACAGCTAGTGAGACACTTGAATGAGATTAATCTGTAAATGTAGAAATAAAAAAAGTATAGCCACAAGATGTAAACAAAATGTGTGATTAAAGGATTTTTAGTGTGAAAATCATTTACTAACCTTTTCTGTAAAAAGCTACATACAATTTCACACCTTTGTTGCCACAATAACATAATGCCTAAAACAACTGTAAAAAATTATTTAAACCATTTACAGCTCAAATAATACATAAGTTTTAATGGAATACTTAGGCGGGAATACACTCCTGGGCAAAATAAAAAAAAAGGGCCAAGCCAAAAATGGCAAAATATTTAGTGGTCTTTTAATGGTCTTAAATGAACAGTGCTCTCTACCACCCTCAATACCCACGACTGAGGTTCCCTTGAGCAAGGCACTTAACCCCAATCACACCCCGGGCGCCGCAACAAATGGCTGCCCACTGCTCTGGGTGTGTATGTCCACAGTTTGTAGTGTGTTCATTACTTACTGCTTCTAATGTGTGTGCATTAACACTTAAGCATTGCTGCTAATGTACTGATACTTTGGTTAAATTTGTTTGCACTGTGTTGTTTTCATTATTTAATTCCACTGTATATATATTACTTTGCATATACTGTGATATTATGTTGTAGTTATTTTTACTATGTGGATTCTACTTTTTGTTTTTCCGAGGCTGCTGGTCTCTGAGAGCTACTAAACAAATTTCATTATATTTTATAATGACAAAGTTTTCTATTTCTCAAGTTGGATGGGTTAAATGCAGAGGACAAATTTTGAGGATGGGTTACCGTACTTGGCCTTCATGTCACTTCACTTTGTGTTTAGCCATTTTGGGCTTGGCCCATTTTTTTGCCCAGGAGTGTACATTACATGACTTTTTACTATGTAGAGGAGTCAACGCTAGTTGCAGAAAGTCTGATCCAGTCTGCAGATTTTGGGCAGTCGAAGTTGACCGTTTTAAGAGAAAATCACGTAATGTATTATGGGCACAGTCTGTTTTTTTTAGCTTATGACTATGAATCAAGTCAAACAAGTCATGTGCTGTATAACCTTTAATGTAAGTGCTTTTATAAATTTGTAAGCTTTTTTTTATTTAAAATTGGACCCATTTACTTCCATTTTAAGTAGAAGTCACTGTAACCTTTTTTTTTAAAAATAAAGAAAACAATGGACGAGTCAAAATAAATTTGGGGGTATGCTTTAACTGACTTGATTAACTGACCATTGGACTTGAGTGCCACTGAGATTAAATTGTACTAACCATTTGTTAAAAGAAGAGTGGTGGTAATATCATTTATTTAAAAAACTCTGCACTTCGAGTTTCAATCTATCCTTTTGCCAATTTTAAAGCTTTTTTACATATGTGTGCAACAGACTACTAGTTTTCACAACTCTTAAACAGGGAAATTGGCCAATATTGAATGTAAGCCACTGAGACTCTGTAAATATGAATGGGAGGGTGCTGGTCTGGTCCAAGGCCACCATGTCTGATTCAGGGGGCTAAATTGTGTCATCCTGTCAGAGAGAAGGTATATACAGAGTCCAAGTTGTAAAAGGCATGTAAAACACATCCCCTGTCTTCATTTTGACAGATGAGGTGTTAGATAAACACTTCAGCCCTTACAATCTATACAAACACCCTTCCAAACACATTTATTCCTGGAGGATTGACAATGCTTTACACCCACACAGATTCTGTAGATCCAGCGCCCTCCTCTCTGCCTTTATTCTCTTTTTGGAGGTTTGTTGAGTTCTCCAAGTGCAAGTCCTTGAAGGGCAGGAATGCATGTGATGTTTATACCTCACAAGGTCTACTGATGATATTCAATGTCAATCTTAGATGGCAGCAACAGTTTGCAAGCAGCTTGTTTTTAAATGGAAAGTAAGTTTCTGCAAGTTTTTGCACTTTCAAAGCATGTATTGTTTGTGTATATAGGCCGACAACTAAAACTCGTGTAAACTCCCCCAAGCTTCAAACGTCAAGATTTTCAAACGAAAGTTTTACAAGACTAATTCAACAGAGAACTGACCTTGACCTATATTCCATATTGGATTTTTCAAAGGCAGAAGTCATATGAAAGTACTTGTCACAGTAATTATACAGGAGGCAGCAATGACACATGAAAAGAGATATGATTGGTTTGCATAAGAAGACTTCAGATGCAAAAGTGCCATCTGAAATTTTCTTCTAAAATGAGCATTTTTATGAAGCTCATTTGTTATTTCACTTTAATGGTAATAAAAAGGACCTATTAATTGCCATTAAAGTGAAATTACTGAACCTAAACATACAATCTTGATAAAAATGTTCATTTTAGAAGAACATTTCAGACGGCACTTACAGGCTTTTGCAGCTTAAGTCTTCATATGTTCTCTGAACATCTCTTTGTGCATTTCTATGGCAAGAGATTTATTTCAAATCATGATTAGTGATAAATCAGCTGTGTGTGTTCTGTTGCTGTGCTCTAAATGGCATGAAGGGTTTATGGGGAAAAGATTATGTCCTCCTCTGAGAGAGGCTCTTTTTCACAGGACCTGTGGGGGTTTTATTTGCTGAGTGATGATAGTGGTAATTACCTTTCTACCCCTGGGTCACATCGCTTGTCCTGACACAGCAAGCCAGTGTGCTGACAAAGTCCCTCTGTAAGTGCTTATATCTCTTATTGAAGGCCTTTTATGCTAAATGGAAAACCACATACTCATAATACATATTGGTTTGTGACTTACACTACTGTTCAGAAGTTTGGGTTCAGATTTTTTTTTTTTTTTTATTTAAAAAAAAAAAAGCAGCAAGGACACATTAAATTAATCAAATGTGACATTAAAGACATTTATAATGTTACAAAATATTTCTATTTCAAATAAATACTGTTCTTTTGAACATTCTATTCATCAAAGAATCCTGAAAAACTAATTATCACAGTGTCCACAAAAATATTAATCAGCAGCACAACTGTTTTCAACATTGATAATAAGAAATGTTTTTTGAGCATCAAATCAGCATATTAGAATGATTTCTGAAGGATCATGTGACACTGAAGACTGGAGTTATGATGCTGAAAATTTAGCTTTGCCATCACATGAATAAATTACATTTTTAAAATCTATTCAAATAGAATACAGATACACTATATTGCCAAAAGTATTGGGACACCCCTCCAAATCATTGAATTCAGATGTTCCAATCACTTCCATGGCCACAGGTGTATAAAATTAAGCACCTAGGCATGCAGACTGCTTCTACAAACATTTGTGCAAGAATGGGTCGCTCTTAGGAGCTCAGTGAATTCAAGCATGGTACCGTGATAGGTCGCCACCTGTGCAATAAGTCCATTTGTAAAATTTCCTCACTACTAAATATTCTATGGTCAACTGTTAGTCGTATCACAAAGTGGAAGCAGTTGGGAACAACAGCTACTCAGCCACTAAGTGGTAGGCCACGTAAAATCACAGAGCGGGGTCAGCGCATGCTGAGGCGCACAGTGCGCAGAAGTCGCTAACTTTCTGCAGAGTCAATAGCTACAGACCTCCAAACTTCGTGTGGCCTTCAGATTAGCTCAAGAACAGTGCGTAGAGAGCTTCATGGAGTGGGTTTCCATGGCCGAGCAGCTGCACCCAAGCCTCACATCACCAAGTGCAATGCAAAGCGTTGGATGCAGTGGTGTAAAGCACACCGCCACTGGACTCTAGAGCAGTGGAGACGTGTTCTCTGGAGCGACGAATCACGCTTCTCTGTCTGGCAATCCGATGGACGAGTCTGGGTTTGGTGGTTGCCAGGAGAACGGTACTTGCCTGCATTGTGCCAAGTGTAAAGTTTGGTAGAGGGGGGATTATGGTGTGGCGTTGTTTTTCAGGAGATGGGCTTGGCCCTTTAGTTACAGTGAAAGGAACTCTTAATGCTTCAGCATACCAAGACATTTTGGACAATTTCATGTTCCCAACTTTGTGGGAACAGTTTGGGGATGGCCCCTTCCTGTTCCAACATGACTGCGCACCAGTGCACAAAGCAAGGTCTGTAAAGACATGGATGAGCGAGTTTGGTGTGGAGGAACTTGACCGGCCTGCACAGAGTCCTGATCTCAACCTTGTGGAAAGCCTTCCCAGAAGAGTTGAAGCTGTTATAGCTGCAAAGGGTGGGCCAACTCCATATTAAACCCTACGGATTAAGAATGGGATGTCATTAATGTTCATGTGCACGGCAGGCGTCCCAAAACTTTTGGCAATATAGTGTATTTTAAATTGTAACAATGTTTCACAATTTTTACTGTATTATTTATCAAATAAATGTAACCTTGATGAACATGAAGAGACTTCTTTCAAAAACATTAAAAAAAATCTTACAGACACCAAACTTGAACGGTAGCTTTAAATACGAGCCATTACGGTGGATTCAATCAAAATCAGTGTTTACTCAAATTATTCATATTATTTAATATTATCTAGCACAAATAATTTTTTTAAATAAAACTATTTCACTATGTTGTAAATATAATATAAATTATATACTATTCATGTTTTTCTAAAATGGTTTAAGCATATTCTGTGACAATACAATATTTGTTTCCTCTCAATAAAAATGTCATCACAAAGAGAGAGAGAGAAATACAATATTTGTCTTTTTCAACTCTGTTATGCTGTGAAATTGCCTGTAATGTTTAAGCACACAGTACTATTTTGTAAAAGTGGACTTTTTCCCAACATGTGCAGCTGGGTATGTGTAACTTTAAGTTAAAAGTTAGCATTAAGCATTTTCTGACAAAATCTGGAAATCTCATATAAAGCAAGCAAATATAAGCTGTTTCTCTGATTCCTTACAATTGAAACCTCCCATTAGACAGCTTCTGCATGGATAAAAATAACAGAAAACAGCCCTTGAGGAGTTTACACTTTTGCACAGCATATGGTTTGGCTTCAATGGTTACGTGACAGATTTGTC
>RJVU01044706.1:8138696-8153053 GCA_003731715.1 Anabarilius grahami | reverse complement strand
AGTTTGGCTCCAGCAGCTGGTCAAACTAATTTTTGTTCAAGTATTTCTCATAAGAAGAATGAAATAAAAAGAACTACTTCTTTTATTATGTACTAAAAATAGTTTTTTTTTGTGTGTGAGAGAAAAGGGATGACAATAAAAACATTAAACAAAAGCTAACAAGACAAATAATAAAAAGAACATCCAGTAATAATACTTGACTTGCATAGAGTTGCATGTTTTTTCTTCTTCTCAGAATATATAATTCCACACTTTAAAATAAGTCTCTTTATTGCAGTGCAGAGAATCAGGGCTGACACTTTGACCCATGCACCCGTTCCCTCTCAGTCTCTGTCTCCCTTCATTAAAAAAAATATATTAGGCTTTATTCTCCTCCATCATTTTTATATGAAAGTGCCACGAAGACCGCTCCAATTATCAGTCCTATTGGAATGGTCTGGAAACAAATAGGTTGCCCGAGTTTGCAACTCAAATATTTGTGGGAGAACACAGATCGCCAATCCTCTGATATGTGCTTTGTACCAACATTTAAGTGTTTGTTAGGAGTTCATGGCATTTTATGAGCAGCCACACTCCTCCACTATCATGTTCTGAATGTCTTTTTTAATGATCTTCTGCTCCTCGTTGTAGTAGAGCATGGACATTGCCCGTAGGCGTGTAGGCACGCAGCACGACTTGATGTTGTTAAAGGGGCTATACCCGCGCATCCGATAGTGATTGATGACGGTGGAATGAAAGGAGAGGGCAGAGCCTGTGATGCTGGCCACATGGGTGGGGCAGTCACCCTCGCAGTAGTTAGCGTGATATCCAGACGGAGCGATGATCCAATCGCTCCACCCGATGTCCTTGAAGTTGACATAGAACTGCCGTTTACAGCAGACACGGATTTTGCCGTCGCACTCCAAGCCGCGCTTGCTGCGCCGGTGCTGGTGCTCCTCGGCAGGCTTGAGCACGACCATGAGGAAGGGCCGGTGAGATTGTTCTCTCTCCTTGCCCTTGTTGCCCTCTGCGGGCACCAGGATGGGCACGGCACCAGCTTCGGCACACAATGGACAGGAGACACGGAGACTGAGCAAGCTGCTGTCCCCGTCCAGCAGGGTCTGCACCATGCGGGGCACGGGTAGCGTGTGCCAGCCGCTGCGTCGTGTATCCACAGTCTTCTCGGACACCACCAGTTCCTGTGATCCGTCGGTAGAGCCTGGATCAGCTTTGCCATGCTGCAGGAGCTGAACGGACACCTTCCCCTTCCCTCGGCTGCCTTTGGCAACCTTAAGAAACAGCCATACATTGGCCTGCTCCACCACAGACAGAGTGTTGCCCTCCTTAGAAATGTCAAATTTCATGGTGTCTGGGGCATCTCCTGTGAACGAAAGGCATGAGGCAATTGGTTAGTTTTTGTTTCAGGTTTTTATACATGGTATATTATACCGTAGAGCTTTATCAGTTTATTAAATGACACACACTGTTAGAGCCACCAGATGAGAAACTTCTTAACAGAATCAGAGTACATAATGCCTGCTGTACTAAATTGTTTCTGTGAGAAAGGATATGTTGTTTTTTGCGGTCAATCTCCACCATCTGCAGTCCTTCGTCAACACCTAGACTCAGTCCATAAAAAACATTTCCTGCCCCTTAAATCCTGGCACTCCATTTGTGTACATAAAGCATGTATGTTATGACAAGGGCCTTCCCTATAACGTGCACATGACTGTCTGCTATAAGCCAGCTCAGCATCAGTAACCACTGCTGATTTACAGACTAAAAAAATGTGAATTAAAAAGATATTCACCCTCTGAAATGACTCTCTGCCAACCCTCCTCAACAGGACAGCCATTAATTCAACTGTTTAGTCAACATGTCCACATTAAATAAATCCTGTTATCTGATATAAAGGATAGTCAGCGTAGCTTCGAAAACACCTTTTCTAGAACTCAATCTTTTATGCTTATCAATGTGGCACTGAGATATCTATCTAGACAAATACAGTTGCAGGTTTACCTTTACTCAGTCATCTCATATGACACTGTATATAATAGTGAGCTATGAAACTAAAGAAGGGTCAATACACTCAGTTCACACAAGACCATTTTTTTATTGTTTGTCTATGTATACATGCGCTAGACTGAAGTCTTTGACCATTGTGATGAGTCTCGCTGTTTTTTTTTTTCTTCAGCATCTCGCGCCATGAGCCCTGTGTTTTTAAGACGCCTTTTCAACACCTGCACTCTGTTTCATCTAGCTGCTTTTGAACACGAGCAGCCCCTTATTCTTTTGTGCCATGATTGGCATGTTATTATGAAAATCTGCCTTGATGAATTACTATTTAAAGCTCATGAAAGCCTCTGAGATCTCAGAGTAACTTTACTGGACGGTCTGTTCTCTTCATTGAATCTCACATTGTCAGAAAACTCCCACGAAACACTGAATGGACTTAACACATAACAGGAAGAACTATTTTTAAAGCTGAAGTGTGTAGTTTGGATGGTAAAATACTTTGTCCTATTCCAATTTAATATGCAGATGCCACCATAGCCATTGATTCACCCCCTCAAATATAAACACTGAGGCTCTGTGGCACTTTTAAAAAGATCTTTGTCGACTCAACCAGTGGCACGAGTTTGGGGTGACCGTTGGGAACATATGTTTTTTTTAACCTTTAAACTGAAACTGAAATGAAAGCCAATATTCCCTTACTCTGTGGATTAAGTTGTCAAACAAATCAGTGAACAATGCAGTGCCACCATGCAAATGTGAATCTGTTTGAAGTTTCCGTTATGCTCACTTATAACCGGTTAATTTATCAGTTGCTAGAACTTTTTAATTCTACTTTGAGACTTGTTGGAAATTCTGGCAAGTAATGACAAATAAAAAATACAGCTCAGTAGTTCCAGGTTAATGGGAATGAACAATGTTTTCCCATAAACATTGTAAAAATACTGCAGATGTTTTCTGAGAAAGAAACCGCATAGCACTGGTTTTTATTTGCAGATGAATGCGTCTCTCTCTCTCTCTCTCTCTCTCTCTCTCTCTCTGTGTCACTATCCAGCCTGATCTCTTATCAGAACACCTCTTAACTCGAACAAGAGCCGCAGTGTGTGACCAAGTATAAAGAGCTGGCCTTTCTTTCCATATTAAAAGGCAACTGCTTTTTTGCCACTGTCATTTGGTTCCTGAGCCAGTCTTTCACTGAAGTTGTGTTGTCTGTCTTGTAGGTTTAAAAAAAAAAAACGCCACGTGTCTCTGAGGTGACGGGGTCTGGGTGAGGTGGACACTTCAGAAGCATGTCAGTGGTACTGCAGTTTCGGGGCGAAGGTCAACTGTGCCCGCTGTCACGTAACTCACACTGAATTATTTCTCTTATTTGGAAACTCTTATCATATTGTCTCTATTCTTTATCTGTTTTATATGTTGAAAGTGCACTATAGTTGTGTCTGTGCACTGTAATATCAAGGACAAGATTGTTTTCAAAATGGCAAAGTTGCATTAAAATCATTTGGGTATAATCTGCTTTATGCACAATGAGCGTAACTAGTTGAGCATGTAGAGTATCAAAGAAGATTAAAGGATTGTTTACTTAGTGTTACATTCACGCAGTGGGTGTTTTAATGAATAAAACACTGCCAAAAGACTTGAGATTAGTCAGTAAACACTTTATCATAACATCTGGACTAAAAAAAAAAGTGTGTTTCAACCTTTTTTTGCTTAGGTACTCCCTTTATCAACACCAAACCAGATACCTACAAACTAAATGATTGACTTTTATTAAACAAAGGATCAGAAACTACAGGAGAAAAACAAATTCACCTAGAAGCTTCCTGTCAAACTGAAGCAGTTTAAAAATATAGAATCAGATACTGTATTGAGTTTGATATTTGTGTGAAGGATGAAAATATAAAATATAAAATAATAGAGAAATAATTATAAATTATGAGACTGTTTAGATAAATGCACATACGTCCGGCTACAAACAGACCAGACTTTTACATATTGATTTGTTTTCTTTTCTTAAAAATATTGTGATTTTAATGTTTTTAAAATAAGTCTCCTCACAAAGGCTACATTTATTTGATAAAAAAAAAAAAAAACAGTAATATTGTGAAACATAAGTATTTTAAATTGTAAATTATTCCTTTTCAATGTCACATGATCCTTCAGAAATCCTTCTAATTTGCTGATTTGGTGCCCAAGAAACATTTCTTCTTATTATCAGTGTTGCTGGTTAATATTTTAGTAGAAACCATGATATATTTTTCAATGAATAGACAGTTTAAAAGATAAGTGTTGGGTATTCACAATTGATGTCAGTCGGATCATTGAATTACTTTAGAAATAGACTCAATATCAATTGCTTTTGTGTTAGATAAAAAAAACCGCATCCACCCAAAACTGGTGTTAACAAGACGCCTCACTATAGTTGGATATATTGTTGTACCAGGATATAAAAGTGATATCACAGTCCCTGATCACTACAACAAACACCTGATGACCGCAGCACAAAACATATTCTTCACATAACTAAGTGTTATCTTGCATTTACCTATAATACAGTCTTGCACTGTTTTGTCTTGTACAATAGACAAAGATATCACCTATCTGTCCCCTAATAATGAAGCCTCAGTTATGAATCATCAGGAGACAGGGTTGACACAGGGGTCAGAACAGGAAATAAATAGTTAAAGGATTAGTTCACTTTAAAATGAAAATTAACCCAAGATTTACTCACCCTCAAGCCATCCTAGATGTATATGACTTTCTTCTTTCTGATGAACATAATCAGAGTTATATTATTAAATATCCTGACGCGTCCTGACCGCCTTATGCATTCAACTTACGAAGAAAGTGTAGCACTTACAGTTCAAAACTCTTATGCTACATCCTACACCTTCCATATTCAACTATTCAACTAAGTAGAATATGGAAGGCAGTCTAGGGGAATCTAGATATTTTATTTTATTTTATACATTTTTAAATATGGATATTTTTCTTACACAAACACATCGCTTTGCTTCAGAAGGCCTTTTTTTTACCCCCCACAGCCGTGTGGAGGACACTTATGATGGATGGATGCACTTTCTTGAGCTACATACTTGTTGGTCCCATTCACTGCCATTATAAAGCTTGGATGCGTAAGGATATTTATTAATATAACTCCTATTGTGTTCATCAGAAAGAAGAAAGTCATATACACCTAGGATGGCTTGAGGGTGAGTAAATCTTGAGGTAATTTTCATTTTAAAGTGAACTAATCCTTAACATCCCTCAGAGTAAACCTCAAGAAACTTTAAGATCTGCTGTAATGCATCGGTCAACTTCTAAGCAGTTTCAGGAAGCTGCTCAGAGAGGCAACAAGCCAAGCTAACCACACCAGATCAGCAAAACTTTCCGAGATCCAGATCGTCCATATGCATGAAGAACGACTACGATTATTAACGTGAATTCCTTTAGTGTGTCAATCTTGCTCTTATTCCAAACCTTCAGATCTTTGTGAGTGCATCACAACTGCTATAACCATTTATCCTTTCCAGAATACCTGGCACTGGAATGTCAGTAAAGGGATAGTTCACCCAAAAACCATCACTTAAAGCCTGTTCACAAAAAGGACTATAACTATATTACTAAGATATCTTATTTTGTGTTCCACACATAAAAGAAAGTCATACAGGTTTGGAACAACATGAGGGTGAGTAAATTACTGAATTTTCAGTTTTGGGTTAATTATAAGTTTTTTTTGTTTTGTTTTTTTTTGCGCTCAACTTTTGATGAGTCTCTGTTCCTCCGACTCATCCAGCGAAGATACTTTCAAAGAAACCCGACCATTCCACACACCAACAGAGCAGCCCAGAGTAATTACTGGGCCCCATATTTTGATGAATGGAGTAATTATGGCCAGCTAACAGCCCTGTGGGTTTTGTATAGGATCGAACCACCCCACCCCTCTCCTCCACTCCCCGGAGCATCATTAACACCCCTGCAATCTCATAAAGGCTCAGAGGGGCCTTTTTTAATCTTAGGTTCATTCAAAAGGTCTATTTATAGCATCAAGGCATTGTGCACATTTATGTAAGCAAACAGGCACAATAGACCGTGCCGTCAAATGTTTGCTGGCTCCTTCTTGCACTCAATGATGATAGCTGCAATTAAAGAGCTGCGGAAATCTTACCATTAAGCCTCTGCAGGACTGTTGGTGGTCAGTCTGTGTATAAGAATCAGATGGGACTGCCAATCCACATCATGGCCGGTGCTGGTCTAAAGATAGGTCAGCCTTGTTATCTTTAGAAACACTGCTATATTGTTTATTCGAAAAAAACAAAACCCTGATGCCATGAGATTGGGCCGCTTCAACCATCCGCTTCCGTACCCCATTCAGATAAATGTTGTTAGCGTTTTTTTTTTACAGCAGTGTCATGCTGATTTGTGGATCAGTGACATTGTTATAAATAAGTCATGAGGAACCAATTAAAAATGGAATGTACTTGTGGATCTTCCCATCCCAGACTTAGTCTATTGAACCAACTAGGACGTAGTGTTTGTTAAAGGCGGCTCCAAAAGTGTATTCAATGTGGAAGAGCATTGTTTGTGCCATTTTTGGGTTTTTCCAAACAATTGTAACAAAAAATAAATAAAAATAGATGGCTGTCTATTGGCTACTCTATCATTAGACACACTACACAATATGAATAGCATATCATCAGGTCAGCAGACATATTTTAGAGTCAAAAAGCTCATCATTAGCGTTAATATTAGCTGTATGACATAAAATAAAAATACAAATTCTGCCCTCATTTCGTTCTAAACCTGCATGACTGACTGTAGAATACTTTTTGAAGAACATTTGGGGACGCCATTAATATATTTTTTGTGCTCTGCAGAAAACAAAGTCAGGTTTGGAACAACATTAGGGTGAGTAAATAATGATTTTTGGGTAAACTGTCCCTTTAAGGAGACTTTTAGTGAATACTTGACATAGTTTGGATGCATACCATGATAAAGTGTTAATTTTGATACTAAATTGCTGTCTCTACAGTTTCCCGTTGCTTGACAGAACTGAAGATGTTTAAGTGGCTAGATTCAATAGCTGTTAATAGGGGCATCATTTCCTCATTTCATATCAGTAGCGCGGCGCCGAGAGCCTCCGGCAGCAGCGCACAGTCAGAGTGTTAATGCTCCACAGCTGCAGCGCATGTGTTCCCCTTAAGATGACTCTACCTCCTGCAGACCTCCGTTAACACCTACCTGAGTGCTTTTTAAAAGCACTCCTTTGAAACGGTAGTCTGAGTGGAGCCATTTGTGGTGACATCCACTGTACATCATATAATACTGTGCATATCTTAAAAATGGAAACCCGCGAATGGACAGTCTCGAGCATAACGGTGAATTATGCGACAACTCTAAACTGAAAATTACCAAAAAAAGTGCTTTTATCCATTTCAACTCAGTGGAGCTGTGGATTTAGATAAAACAGTAATATATAATAACATTCATTAATGCAATATTAAACATTATATAATGCTTATGCTGTCAAATTTTTTTTTTATGTTAAATGTTTTTGAAAGCTCAAGGATGAATTTATTTGATGAAAAATGCAGTAAAACAGTAATATTGTTAAATATTATTACAAATGGAAAAACTATTTTCTTTTTTAATATATTTTAAAATGCAATTTATTCCTGTGATAGCAAAGCTGAATTTTCAGCATCATTACTCCAGTCTTCAGTGTCACATGATCCTTCAGAAATCATTCTAATATGTTGAGATCCTTCTCAAGAAACATTTATTATTATTTTTATCAATGTTGAAAACTGATAAAAAGCTGATTTTTTTTTTTTTTTTTTGCTGCTTAACACTTTTTTGTGTGGAAATAGTGATACTTTTTTCAGGATTCTTTGATGAATAGAAAGTTCAATGCACAGCATTTATTAAATTTATTAAAGCATTTATTAAACAGATATCTTCTGTAACATTATAAATGTCTTCACTGTCACATTTGATCAAATTAATGCATCCTTGATGAATAAAAGTATCAATTTCTCTCCCTTTTTTTTTTTTTTTAATTTACCACATTTGCTGTCATTGTTTCCACAAAAATCTTAAGCAGCAAAAACTCTTTTCAAAATTGATAGTAATAATAAGAAATGTTTCTTGAGCAGCAAATCAGCATATTAGAATGATTTCTGAAGGACCATGTGACACTGAAGACTGGAGTAATGATGCTGAAAATTCGGCTTTGTCATCACAGGAATAAATTACATTTTAAAATAGAAAACAATTATTTGAAATTGTAATAACATTTCACAACATTACTGTTTTTACTGTATTTTGAGTAAATAAATGCAGCCTTGGTGAGCAAAAACAATACAAATTTTAAAGTTTCCAAACTTTTGACAGGTTTTATATATATTAATGAAATTTATATTGTTGTTACCAAGGTTTTAAGTCATATCAATTCATTGCATGTCACCGTTTCTCCACCGTCTTGCTCAACAGGTGAGAGTTCATCACTTAGCACCACAAACAGGCTATTAACATCATCACATATCCTCATAAGGCACTAAAGCATCCCTCACCTGGCTCCGCGAAGGTGATGATCTCAAAGGGCTGCTCCTCAGGTTGCTCTCGTTCCCCCGGCCCTCCTCCGTCTTCCTCTATCTCCACTGTGCCATCCTCACCCACCCGTCCCACATGCAGCTTGCGGATGGCATTGAGCAAGGCGGCGCGGGGCACCGGGTGTGTGACGTTGGGCCGGGTGTTCAGATGCAGCATGTTGAGGATGTGCCTCTTGACCGCCTCCACCATGTCTGTCTGCTCCTCCGAGTCCTTCTGCCTCTGGGCTAGAGCGCAGGATGGACAGGGGGTCACGGGATCATCTGGATGCCCCGCACCTTGAGAGCTGCTCTCGGCCGGCGTGGGCGAGCAGCCCCCTGACAAACAGCCGGAGAGCAGCAGCACCCCTGTCACGAGCGTGAGAGAGGACATCCTGAGTGACGGCAGACTCACACCTCGGTCCTGTTCTGCTCCGCTGCCAAAATCACAGTCACTGCGCTGGCTTGTTTGTCAAATCGATACGGAAAGTGGGAGCCAGTCCAAAATAATCCTTATCTGAACGGAGCGGTCATGGTGATAAAAGTTGAAGAGGGCTGAACGAAGCTCTGCTGGTCCTCTCTCTGCAGGTCTCTCTGGGCTCCTCCTGCAGGTTGATGAGCTCCGGGTCTCCGTCTGTGCAGCAGAGATTTGGAGAAACCTGACGATGCACGGCTGCCCGTGCCGGAGTTGAATGGTTGAGTGGAAAGTGGGCAGGGTTAGACAGTTCTCTGACTCTTTCTTCAGCACTCTCTCCCTCTCTGGCTTCTCAGTGTTTGTCCCCTCTCTCTTTCTCTCTCTGTAATTATACCTTCCTCCTCTTCATCCCTCCCTCTCACTTTATTACAATCTTTCTCACTACTGACTCACTGACTTTTTCATCTCTCTCCCTCCCTCTCGTTCGTTCGCTCTCTTCAGTGACTCCTCCAGTAACGTGTACCATATTTTTCCTCCGGAGAATCTAAGTTGCTCTTACGCACTCTCTCCCTCTCTCTCTCTCTCTCTCTTTTTTCCACTGATCATTCATCTCTCCAGCCATCAATCCGTCTGCACCTGTTGTACAGACTGGCTAACTGTGTGGTGGAATAATCTCCTGGGGAGGGAAAAGTCGAGGGTTCAACATGATTATCATAGCTATCTGTGTGCATAACACACGTGTAAGCACACAGAGCGACTCATTCATGTTCAGTTAGGCACACACACAGCATACGGCATACTTTCATAGAGAAAGACATGGGAGGGTAGTGAAATGAGCATCAAATGAGCATTGAAAACACAAACTGTTATATTTAGTATTCAATCACTCAGTCAGGACAGGCACTTATAAGAAGGATTCATCTATTCAAATTTTTTAAAAATACTACATTTCTGCCAATGTAAATCAACCTAGAATGCTAAATTAATCACTTTTTCTTTTTTTAAATGTTACATATCATGTGTATATCTATAACATCATAGTGATGCATGGCAGTGACATCACTCGACTCCCTCTTGTGGTTATAATTCGTACATTCTCTATCATTTAAAATGATTTTAAGCAGTTATCCCACAAACGGTAAAGTTGGCAGATTTAAAAAAAAACAGAACAATTAAGAGAAATAAAACCCTAGAAGGTGATTCAGGACAGGAATGTTCATGACTGCAGAACAGACATACCGCAGCGTTTCTCCAGATGTTTGTGGAGTTCAGACCTCGCGCCTCCAGAGACCAATTAGGGCTGTTAGTCGGCCACGACGTGTGTATGTCAGACAGATGCATGCTGGTCCATACATGTGTCTGCTTGAGCTGGAGCGCATCACACCTTTCATTCCTTGGCTCCTGTGAATAAGCATTACTCATAGAATAACTCTGTCCCTCCTGGACTTCAGTTTTAAAAACACTCAATCATGATGGCCATAGGTGAAAGTCAAGGCTGAGCAAATGTTTTACATTTTAATGGTTACTATAGCAACCTTATTAACCATGCACATACACTACCATTCATTTGCGTTCAGTAAAATTATTTAAAATGTTTTTGAAAGAAGTATCTCCAAGGCTTCATTTATTTGATCAAAAATACAGTAAAAGTGATATTGTAAAATATTATTACAATTTAAAATAATAATGTTCTCTGTGTTTATATTTTAAAATGTAATGTAATTTCAAAGCTGAATTTTCAGCATCATTACTTCAGTCTTCAGTGTCACATAATCCTTCAGAAATTATTCTTAGATGCTGATTTGCTGCTTAAAGGATTAGTTCACTTTCAAATGAAAATTAGCCCAAGCTTTACTCACCCTCAAGCCATCCTAGGTGTATTTGACTTTTCTTTCTGATGAAAACAATCTGAGAAATATTAATAAATATCCTGACGCATCCAAGCTTTATAATGCAGTGAACAGGGGTCACTAGTATGAGCTGAAGAAAGTGCTTCCATCCATCCATCATAAATGTGTACTCCACACGGCTCCGGTGGGTTAATAAAGGCTTTCTGAAGCGAAGCGATTTGTTTGTGTAAAAGAAAAAAATCCATATTTAAAGTTATGAAGTAAATTGTCGAGCTTCCGCCAGACCGCCTTCTGTATTCAATGTACGAAGAAAGTGTAAAACTCTTGAAGTTCATAAGCTTACGCTACGTCCTACGCCTTCCCTATTCAACTTACGGAAACCGTGTAACTGACGCGACTCCTTCTTTGTAACTTTAATACGGAAGGCGGTCTGGCGGAAGCTAGATATTTTACTTCATAACTTGTTAAATATGCATATTTTTTACACATGCTTCGCTTCAGAAGGCCTTTATAAAGCTCGGATGCGTCAGGATATTTATTAATATAACTCTGATTGTGTTCATCAGAAAGAAGAAAGTCATATACACCTGGGATGGCTTGCCGCTTGAGGGTTAGTAAAGCTTGGGGTAATTTTCATTTGAAAGTGAACTAATCCTTTAAGAGACATTTCTTATTATTGTTAAACCGTTGTGCTGCTTAATATTTAAAGTAAAACTGATATATTTGTTGAATAGAAAGCTTGTAACATTATAAATGTCATTACAGTCACTTTTGGTTTATTTAATGTCTTTGCTGAATAAAAGAAAAAAAACATAATGAGCCCAAACTTTTCAATCTCTGTTTAGATCTAAAATCTATTTCTCATCATTAATCCTCCATGTTGTGCCTAATCAGTCAAGTTTTCTTGTTTTGATTTAAGTGTATATTTGACACATTCAAATTTTTCTATTTTGAAGTCATTCTAAAAATGACTGTAGTGATTAACAGCTTAAAGGGAAACGAAATTAAATATCTATTCCTGGACTTATTAACACTTAGAAGGAACACAACACTCCAATAGATCATTCTCAACTCTTAAACACTTATTCTTAGCATTGCCACATGTTCGCCTGGGCAGCGTGTGTGGTGAGTTTGCTATTTCTGAAAGGTTCCCATAAGGTGGTGTCATCACACATCCTACTGCCTGCCATGCCTCCTCTCTCTATAGATGACACATAGAGGGACTCTGGGAATGAGTAAGACAGGCTTCATCATCTGTGCATTCTCACGTGTTTCTACTTCTATATCATTTTTCAAATGCGTATATCTTTCCTTCGATTACTTTAATCAAACCCACAACCTTTTTTGTTCTTTCCACATCTGGAATTAAGAACAAAAATATGAGAACTATTCTCTGAAAGTTGTTAAAAATAGCTCTTTGCTGTAGTATTTGTGCTCGTGTTATGGTATGGTGTCATAACTACGAGTCTGATGATGTAAGAGGCTGTAAGGAGTTGGTGTGTGTGTGAGTTTTGGCAGGATAGTCCTCACCCACTACTACACTTCTGTATGAGTCAGGCCCCGCTGAGTGACGCTGTGGTACTGATGGTAGGCGGGATCCCTCGCTCTTTCTCTTCATCACTCTACCTGCTCCACCAGACGCTGATCATCGCCAATGAATCACCTGCAGTCATGTTTGCAACTTTCACTGCCAACTGCCTCGGCATCTCCTGAAGCAATCACGTTTTTACATGTGTCCGTGAGTTATTCTCTGCCAGAATGAGTAACAGTTAGTTTTCCTCAAACTTCCTAAAGTAAACTTGCTAGGCAATGGCAAACAGCCAGTTATTTTATAAATTATACTAGATAGTCGTATAGCACATGTACACTACAAAGGTTTCGGTTCAGTAGGTTTTGTTTTTGAAATAAATTAATACTTTTACTGCATAAAATTGATCAAAAGTGACAGTTAAGACATTTATGATGTCACTAAAGATTCCGATTTCAATTTAATGCTGTTCTTTTGGACTTTCTACTCAAACAATCCTGAAAAAAAAGGTTCAAGTTTCCACAAAAATGTCCAGCTGTTTCCATCATTGATAATTATAATACATGTTTCTTGAGCACCAAATCAGCATATTAGAATGATTTCTGAAGGATCATGTGAGGAGGCTTCTTTCTAAAACATTAAAAAAAATCTTTCCAATGCCAAACTTTTAAAATGTA
This sequence comes from Anabarilius grahami, assembly GCA_003731715.1. Lineage (NCBI taxonomy): Eukaryota > Metazoa > Chordata > Actinopteri > Cypriniformes > Xenocyprididae > Anabarilius > Anabarilius grahami. The sequence continues at coordinate 8,140,004 of RJVU01044706.1, read as the reverse complement.
TTGTAGCTAAGCAATTGTTACCTTAGACACCCATAGCAAAACAACTTCTTCAAGACAAATATACCTATCTATATCTACCTTATAACCATAATGCCTAATAAAAACAATGTGTAGTCATGTACATGGTAAAGGTCATTAATGGTTTAAAAACCACACACACACACAACTCAATATATATTGAAAAAAGTTTCAAATGGTTTTTGCCCATACAATGAAAGTCAATGGAGTCCAAACACAACATTCTTCAAAATATCAAATTTTGTGTTCCACAGAAGAAGTTTGGAATGATATGAGGGCGAGTAAATGACGATAGAATTTTTTATTTTGGGTGATCTATCCCCTTTAAATATGAAGTGTGTAATTTCTGTGGCACATTACAGAATTGCAAAAATAATGACTTCCAACACTTCTGCTATAGTTTAAAAAAACAATACTGGTGGCGCTACTGGAGCAGAAATTACGCACTTCACCTTCAAGGAGGATAATTTGACCTGGCCAGGAAATGGTACAGGTGAGGTCTGCTAAATTGAACATACAAATGTCCAATTTCCTGTCCAGGTAAGATCAGTGCAAACAGTCTAACATCATCCAGCTCACTCAACATATACAGGGACAAGGACAAATGGTGACTCAAAATCTCCTTTGACTTTTTAAAGCACTTTCAGTATGATTTTGACTCCAGCAGTTCCCACATTCCCGAGGCGAGCTGCTAATCTATGCAGATGATGTCACAGTGTGGGGAAGACTTTCATTTAGTGCTGAATCAGAGGAGACAGCGAGGGAAGCCTCTTCATGTTTGCCTAGTCTAAATGTGGACATCCTCCCCGGCAGGCGAGAGGCTGATTCATACTGCTGTTTAAACGGAGCGCTCCAGTAAATGTTACGCCATTGGAAGTGGGCTGTGGTGTATTTTTGAACACTTATCACGAACACTCATCACGAACGCTCGTGTGAATACAAAAAAATGAAGCCCATGCTTTCTTTGAACACATTACCAGATTCCCATGGGGGCGCTGCAACTCTTGAGAGAAAACTATGATCCATATTTGCTTCCAGCAACAGTTCAAAACAAAGAGTGGAATTTATCCTCGTTAAAATCTCAGGGCTCCAGACAAACAAAATGACAAGAGTGCCATCGGCCCCTAAAAGGAAATGTGTAGGAGCCAAAGGACTCCTTTTTTTGACTAGAATGCTTTCCTAGTTGTATTCAGTATAAACTTGTTCTAATTTGATGCTGTGACTCTTGTGATTCTCACTTTATTTATTTATTTCTATTATAGTATTTATTAATACTTTGATTTAATTTAT
>RJVU01044706.1:8078037-8138593 GCA_003731715.1 Anabarilius grahami | reverse complement strand
CTTTTAATCAAATTCACAGCAACAGTTTCCAGTTCATTTCGAATCAAAATAACTAGAAAATTACATCTGTGAAGAAGTCAGTTGTGAACTCATGAACGACTCTGAACGATACATTTACTGAGTCTGATTCAAATGCTAACTAATGAGCAAGGGCTGTTTTGTGAATCTTTTTGGTGGAGTCAACAAAAAGAACCTTTTCATAAGAGTTGTTTTCAAAGCTATCCTGTTAATCAGTGCCAACTAGATTTTTATTTTTTCTTTCAGTCTGGAGCTGTGAATCTGTATATCTCCTAGCAACTTGAAGTCCATGACCCAAACAAAACAAGTCATTTCATGCCACGCATAGAGGTATCAAGAACTAAAGAAAAATAATTTAAAGTTTATGTAGATTTATTCAGGTTTTCAAACAAGTTCAAAACCTTTTTTACAGAACAAAATACACATTTAGATGTAATATCAAGCGATACCTGTTGAAGTCACAAAAGGACAACGCGTTCTGTTCTGTTTAAACCCTCAAAGATTGTTTGGTGATTTGTATTTGTACTGTAGAATAAACACTGAATCTCAAAATCACCTTCATAAGCTCATCATCAACATAATGAACTACTTACTGCTCCAGCATTTGTGTATGTTTGCATCCTATTTCATTACAAATGCGACTTATTATGCGACTATTTCGAATCGGAACTACAGTTTAATCAGTCTGTATCATGGAGAGCAGCTGCCTGGGCCATAAATGATCCAAATAAACTTCAACAGAAGAAAAGACATCAAAAATCTCTGTCATTCAATTAAAGGATGTGATCATAAACTGCATAAAATAACATTGAAACCAAAGGCTGACATCCATGCCAGTACAAATCTGTCAGAGAAGAGAGCATGTTAGTTAACACAAGTGACTTTGTGCACTGTTCACAACATTCATGATCGTGTATTTCAGTCTTTTAGACAGCCAGTAAGCAAGCAGCACTGCAAAAAGAGCTTTCAGAAAGGTCACGAAATTTAGGCAGATTTGAACTGGAATATTAACATACAGAAAGAAAAAACACAACCTGTGCATGTCACTGAGGCAAAGCTTAAAAGTGATACAACATTTTTCCTGTTAAACGTCAAGATATGTGTGTATATATATATATATATATAGATATATATATACAGCTATGGAAAAAATTAAGAGACCACTCCAAGTTCAGAAATCAATGTTAAGTGGTCTCTTAATTTTATCCATAGCTGTATATATATATAGATATATTGTATGTCTTCTTGGTCATTGATAGGTAAAATTTGAAATGACTAGAGAGAATATTTTTTGACAAGCTATAGTGCTTTAGCCTTGAGCTGAACTGATTTTTTGGCTCAAATGTCACATAAAATACGCTCTACCTTCAACAGAAGATTTTCTGATCCTTTTCAAAGCTGTTTCAATTTTGCTGAAACAATTAACTTCTGCACATGAAAGTTTGTATTTCATAAACACCCTACTGTACACTATAAGTCCGATGCTTACTACAGTAAGAGCTCTTAAATCACAGCTCTCCTGAAGAACAGGGTACTTGCCTCAGGGTCCGTGTCAGACAAGCGTTTCCCATCTCATAAATAAGTGCTCTGACCCTTTAGGGTCACAATGAACGGATGTCCTCAGAAGGGCATACCACCAGTGATCTGTCGGGCCACCTGCTCCTCAGTACTCTCCTCCTTCTCGCTGCTGCGCTCCTTGTTCCAGTCCTTCAGGCCCTCTGGCAGTGATGTGTCCTCGTCCATGCTCCCCGTTCCCTCAACAAACTCTTCATATGTTGACTTTTCAGCAAACGGCCTTCGGCCCAGAAGCTCCACCATGTCATTCTTATCCAGCACCTCCTTCTCCAGTAGACGCAGTGCCACCTAGTGGTGAAGAGAGGGAATTACTGTTGTTAAGTTTCACATTTGCTCTCCATACACAGTTCTTTTGACATGATGATGTGATGAAAACGAATCAATGTAAAATGTTGTACCTTCTCCACCTCAGCCTTCTTCTCCGAGAGCAGCTGCTGTGTGCGCTCATAGGCCATGCTGATGAGGTTTCTGACCTCTGTGTCGATGAGGCGTGCCGTGGCCTCGCTGTAGGGCTTCTCCAGAACCATTTCTCCCTGTCGTGGCAGGTCAAATGATACCTGCCCTACCTTTTCATTCATGCCAAACTGCACAATCTGTAGACGGAAGAGTAACAATTTTCAGCTGGGGGTCTGTGGACTGATATATAAACATACCATAATTTCACCCCCAAAATTTTTTTACAATATTCCATATACATTTTCTCACCAACTTTATATACCTTAGCTGTTTAAACAATATAAATATACATAAAACAATGCATATACATAAAATTATGCATATATTTATAGATAGATAGATAATGTTTTTAAAAGAAGTGTCTTCTGCTCACCAAGGCTTCATTGTTTTTGATACAAAATACAGCAAAAACAGTAATATTGTGAAATATTTTTCAATTTAAAATAACTGTTTTCTATTGGAATATATTTTAAAATACAATTTATTTCTGTGATGGCAAAGCTGAATTTTCAGCATCATTACTCCAGTCTTCAGTGTCACGTGATCCTTCAGAAATCATTCTAATATGCTGATTTGCTGCTCAAGAAGCATTTATTATTATTATCAATGTTAAAAACAGTTGTGTACAATTTTTTTTTTTTCAGGATTATTTGATGAATAGAAAGTTCAAAAGAACAGCATTTATATGAAATAGAAAGCTTTTATCGCGAAATTGATAATACAATTACATCCCCTGAAGACTGGAGTAATGATGCTGAAAATTCAGCTTTGCCAACACAGAAATAAATTGCATTTTAAAATGTATTCAAATAGAAAACAGTTATTTTAAATTGAAAAAATATTCACAATATTACTGTTTTTGCTGTATTTAGGATCAAATAAATGAAGCCTTGGTGAGCAGAAGACACTTCTTTTAAAAACATTAAAAAATCTTAGCATTCAAAAACTTTTGACCGGTAGTGTGTGTATAATATACAGTGCCCTCCACAATTATTGGCACCCTTAGTAATTATGAGCAAAGGCGGCTGTGAAAATAAATCTGCATTGTTTATCCTTTTGATCTTTCTTTCAAAAAATTCACAAAATTATAACCTTTCATTGAAGGGAAAGAATTGAAAGTTGGGGGGAAAAAAAATCACATTATGAAATAAATGTTTTTCTCCAAAACACGTTGGCCACAATTATTGGCACCCTTTTATTCAAAACTTTTTGCAACCTCCTTTTGCCAAGATAACAGCTCTGAGTCTTCACCTATAATGCCTGATGAGTTTGGAGAGCACCTGACAAGAGATCAGAGACCATTCCTTCATGCAGAATCTCTCCAGATCCTTCAGATTCCCAGCTCCATGCTGGTGCTTCTTCTCTTTAGTTCACTCCACTCATTTTCTTTAGGGTTCAGGTCAGGGAACTGGGACGACCATGGCAGAAGCTTCATTTTGTGCTCACTGACACATTTTTGTGGTGGTTTTGATGTTTGTTCTGGATCATTGTCCTGAAGGAAGATCCAACCACGGCCCATAATTGGATTTCTAGCAGAAGCTGTCGGGTTTTGATTTTTTATCTGTTGGTATTTGCTAGAATCCAAAATACCATGTATCTGAACAAGATGTCCAGGACCTCCAGCAGAAAAATAGGCCCACAACATTAAAGATCCAGCAGTATATTTAACTGTGGGCATGGGGTACTTTTTATCCATGTGTGCACCAAACCCATCTGGTGGGTTTGCTGCCAAAAAACGCTTTTTTTAGTTTCATCTGACCATAGAAGCCGGTCCCGTTTGAAGTTCCAGTCTTGTCTGACGACTGAGCATGCTGGAGATTGTTCCTGGATGAGAGCAGAGGATTTTTCTTGAAACCCTCCGGAACAATTTGTGGGGATGTAGGTTCTGTTTGATAATTTTTTTAAGGCTTTCTGAAACTCAAGACTCAACTAATCTCTGCAATTCTCCAGCTGTGATCCTTGGAGAATCTTTGGACACTCAAACTTTCTTCCTCTCCGCGCATTAGGACGATTTAGACACACGTCCTCTTCCAGGCAGATTTGTAACATCTTTAGTTGATTGGAACTTCTTAATTATTGCCCTGATGGTGGAAATGGGGATTTTCAATGCATTAGCTTTTTTCTTATAGCCATTTTCTATTTTGTGAAGCTCAACAATCTTTTGCTGCACATCAGAACTATATTCTTTGGTTTTTCTCATTGTGATGAATGATTAAGGGAATTTGGCCTTTGTGTTAACACATATTTGTACTCCTGTGGGACAGGAAGTCATGACTGGACAATTTCATTCTCCTAGTCACCCTGGTGTGCTAAAAAAATTTAAATATGAATGGGAATATACTTTAGAGAGATTTTACTCATAAGAATTTCTAGGGGTGCCAATAATTGTGGCCAACATGTATTGGAGAAAAACATTTATTTCATAATGTGAGTTTCCCCCCCACTTTCAATTGTTTTACTTCGATGATGGTTAGAATTTTGTGAATTTTTTGAATGAAAGATCAAAAGGATAAACAATGCAGATTTATTTTCACAGCCGCCTTTGCTTATATTTAACTAAGGGTGCCAATAATTGTGAAGGGCACTGTATATAGTGCTGATTATGATTAATGGATTTTTTTTAGTTAATTTTGATTTTACAAGCCCTGAAACTTGACTCATATATATATATACTTATTTTCCCATCAAATGCATTTGTTAATTCTTAAGGAATGAAAATAAAATGACATACAGTATAACAAAAAGCTTGTAGTAAAATCCTATCAAATGCAAATCAAATGGTCAGAAATCATCTATTTACTATGAATGAACCACCACTGATACTTTCCAAACAGGCAATCATATAAATGTCTGACCCACCTGTGCATAGGCACTCTGTGTCACCTTCTTCAGGTCATCCTGTGCCCCTGTGGTAATGCGGCCAAAAAAGATCTCCTCAGACACACGTCCACCCAGTGTCATGCACATCCTGTCCAAAAGCTGCTCCTTGGTGTAAAGGTACTGCTCTTTAGGCAAATACTGGGCATAGCCCAAACCCTTCCCACGTGGGATGATGGACACCTGAAATGACCAATGATATGGCTGAGTACACTGAAAAAGGACAGTTTCAGTGCAGAACAGTATCAGAGTATTAAAGTACAGGTGAGTAAAGGGGAGTTTTACTTTAAGCAAAGGGTCAGCGTGCTCAAGGAACCAGCCAGCTACAGCATGACCAGCCTCATGGTAAGCCACTGTCTTCTTCTCCTCTGGCTGCAGCACCTGTGTCTTCTTCTCAAGACCTAAACATGCAGAGGTCTTATAATTATATGAACGTCACAACAAAACTATGCATGCGGTCTAATATAGTAATATTACATTTTGCTAAAAATATGTTAAACCAAAAATTAGAGTGTGATTTTCAAAATTTCACATCTGTCACTTACCCCCAATTACTCGTTCGATGGCTTGCTCAAAGTGTTTTTGGTTGATGGCATCAGAAAGGTGGCGGGCTGCAATTAGCGCAGCCTCGTTGCACACATTAGCGATGTCCGCACCTGTCAGAGAAAAATCAGTGAGCAGTGAAGCTCAGTTTACAGCTCATAAACAACTTTTGAAAACAAAAATGTATAAAAAGTCTTTACATGCCTGAAAAACCAGGTGTTAGAGCAGCCATTTTCCTTGCCAGACTTTCTCTGTTCAAATCTGCATCCAGCTTTAGTGGTCTCAGATGGACTTTGAATATAGAGGCTCTGCCTTTGATATCCGGTGGCCCTGCAATCATTATGCAATATATAAAATATACATTACCATTTGAAAATTTGAGTCTTTTTTTAAGAAATTAATATTTTTATTCAGCAAGGATGCATCCAATTGATAAAGAGTGACAGTAGAGACATTTATAATGTTACAAAAGATTTCTATTTATATAAATGCTGTTCTTTGAACTTTCTATTCATCAAAAGAATCCTGAAAAAAAAAATATATTAGGCAGCACAACTGTTTTCAACATTGATAATAGTAAATGTTTTTAGATCAGCAAATCAGCATATTAGAAAGACCATGTGACACTGAAGATTGGAGTAATGATGCTGAAAATTCAGCTTTGCCATCACAGGAAACAATAAATTTTAAAATATATTCAAATAGAAAACAGTTGTTTTAATTTGTAATAATATTTTACAATGTTACTGTTTTTACTGTATTTTTAAACAAATAAATGCAGCCTTGGTGAGCATAAGACTTTTCCAAAATATAAAAAAAAAATCTTGTATAGTTATTTATAAAATAAATATATTTTTTACAGAATAAATTCATACTTAATGAGGAAAATGTTTTAATAGTCTGCAATTAAAGTTCTCCAAAAGTTTAAAGGATACACTTTGAAATCTAGTGTAAAATATTTTTTTAAAAATAAACATTGACAGGTGACAAAAACTCTTACCGATAAATATCTGTCTATCAAAGCGTCCAGGCCTCATCAGAGCTGGATCTAGAATATCCGGTCTATTGGTGCCTGCCAGCACTACAACATTGGTAGCAGTGTTAAATCCTATACAAGAGAGAAAGAGATATCAATTTGCATATATTATTACATCACATCATTTTTATCACCAACTTTAAATATTGCTATGATCCTACAAATGAAAGATTTAGGGCCCTATTTTAACAATCTAAGCGCATGGCACAAGTGCACTTAGGGCGTGTCCGAATCCACTTTTGCTAGTTTAACGATGGGAAAAATGGTCAGTGTGCCCGGCGCATGGTCTAAAAGGGTTGTCCCTATTCTCTTAATGAGTAATGGGTTTGTTGTGGATGTAACGTGCAATAAACTAATCAAAGTCTCATCTTCCATTCCCTTTAAAAAAGCCAGTTGCCATCGCGTCATGGCAGATTTGCTATTTACATGGCGGAATTTGCAAGCAGAAAAACTGAATGTCTCCCAGCGAGGAAACGGATTTGCTCATGCATGAGGTTAAAGTGTGTGAGCAGACCATCTACGGGAAAAGCCGGATTCCACCAAAGCATTTTTATCTTTATGCACACAATAATAATCTTTTACATTGTAATCATTTTATTTTTAATATTTGGCATGTTTGTGTGCTGCTGCGAATCCCTGTGTGTGTGTAATACGCAGAGTGTATGCACGTTGTGCACCAGCATATAGGCGCATATTACTAACATACTCTTTAAATAAAAAAAATATTGCGCCATTGACTTTAGACCAGGTTTCAGTTGGTCAATAGCGCTGTCTATTTCAGTTGCCTCAAAATAGCAACACGCCAACAATGCGCCTGAACACACCTCGTTTTCAGACCAGCACGCCCATGGGCACAAATGCATTTGCTATTTAAACAACATGGTGCAGGACGTGAAAATGATAACTGCATCTGGCTGAAACGCATAAAAACTTGCGTCGCACCTGGCGCCGAATGTATGATAGGGTCCTTAGAGTTTGAGACTAATAGGGTCATAAATCGTAATCAAATTATGACTATTTTAAGAAATTACAATGTTTAAGAGCACTTAAAATCAAAGCATTACTCAATCATGGAAACTACTGTATTTCAGATACAAACCATCCATCTCAACTAGCAACTGGTTGAGTGTGTTCTCTTGTTCACTCTGTCCACCGAAGTTGCCTCTGCCTCTCTTTCTTCCAACAGCATCGATCTCATCTATGAAGAGAATGCATGGGGCATTCTTCCGAGCTAATACAAAGAGATCCCGAACCTACCCAAAAAGAGAGTGTTTTAGTCACACTGTGAACTAAGTTTGTTAGAAAGCATACTAAAGACCATAAAGCTCATAATAAGATAAAGAAAATGTACTTACCCTGGCTGGCCCAACCCCTACAAACATTTCTAAGAACTCTGATCCATTCACAGTGATGAAGGGGACATTGGCCTCTCCTGCAGTGGCTTTGGCTAGTAAAGTCTTTCCTGTGCCTGGGGGTCCAGTCAAAATAGCCCCCTAAACAAGAAGATTAAACATTCTGTTGAAATCTCAGTTCACTAAATACTAAGTACTAAATTAGCCAGTTATGCAATGTTATTTAAAAGTCTTGTGCTACCTTTGGAATCTTGGCACCCAAATCCTGGTACTGTTTTGGGTTCTTAAGGAAGTTAACAAATTCCATGATCTCCAACTTGGCCTCCTCACAGCCCGCCACATCCTTGAACTTGACGTCAATCTCGTCTCGTAGTACTTTGGCCGTGGTCTCACTGACGCTGAAGAGCCCACCCATTCCCCTCCCCGGCCGCCCTGCCCCGGCTGGCCCTCTCCTCAGCATGAACAGCAAGAACCCAATGATCAGTATGGTAGGCAACATGCTAAGGAGGAACGACCTGAAAATGACAGAAGAATAAGACTGAAAATAAAAAACAAAACTTTGTAGCATTTTAACCTCTGGTTTGACTAATGATACTTGAACCAAAACAATGAATTTTGATGTCCTTTCCTTATTATTTTTTGTCCTATCTTTAAATTATCTCTAAACTGCTTCCATTAGGAAATGTATAGTTGCCCATTTAAGTCAATATCTCACCCATCACTTTCTGTGGAATAGACCACCGGCAGTCTGTTCTCTCCTTCAATACCCATCTCTAGCTGAGCAGTCTCTAGGTTCCGCTCAAATGTGTCCACGCTGCCGATGTTGAACCACACATATTGCTGTTTGAAGAAAGGATCACAGTTCATTGTGTGTCATTATCATGATTGTCTTGATAGACCTGAGAAATGTATACCACACATCCAGTACCGCTCAATCGTTTGTGGTCAAGAAGAATTTATTATGTTTTTGAAAGAAGTCTCTTCTACTGACTAAGGTTGCCTTTATTTGGTGAAAAATACAGGGGGAAAAAAAACATAAAATTGTGAAATATTACAATTTAAAATATTTTTTTTTCTACTTTATTTTAAAATGTAATTTATTCTTGTGATGTCGAAGCTGAATTTTCAGCAGCCATTACTCAACAATACATTTGTGAAAACTGATATACTTTTTTGGGATTCTTTGATGAATAGAAATTTCAAAAGAACACCATTTATTTGAAATCTTACTGACCCCAAAATTTTGAACGGTAGTGTATGTCAGCCATTCAGTCTGTGCTTATATGATTATATGGCCATTGCCTTGGTTATCAATGACTATCTAAAAATAATAAACAACATGTAAAATCCCCTTAAAACTCACCCCATCAACTGGAGTTTTACCAGGGGTAAAGATGACTTTTACATATCGTTTGTTTACAACCTCCAATCTGTCAACCTAGAAAAGATACAATACACAACTTCACAGGTCAAAGTTCAAGTGTAGCTAGAAAGAAACATCAAACAACATTCATTGAAAAAAACAAATTAAATATGATTACATACCACTCCTTTAGCAAGATAACCATTTACAAAGTCTTTCCAGGTGACCTCCCTTCCTCCATCTCGAAAGAAGAAATAGTATGTGACAGCTGCCCAGAAGGCCGTTCCACAAAGGAAATACATGCGAAACTCTTTATCGTCCCATGGCATGTCACCCTGCAAGAGAGTGACAGAGAAATAAGAGCCTGTATTTCAAATCTGAATTAAATGGAAATTCACTCTATGGATGTTATTGATATTATTGTAAACGATTCATCCATGCATACGTTTCTTTTTTTTAAAGAGCATGAGGACATTTTTTTTTTTGCCTTGTTCAAATTCAAAATGTCATTACTCGATCTTCCGTTGAAAACAATACGAGAGAAAAGATCTGTCCCTACTTCTGTAACATTGCGTCTGTTACATTAAATCAATAGAAAAATAAATTCAAAATAACATGAATGTTGTAGTAAGATATGAAAGAAGAACTTGGGGTAAATATCATGACATCTGCCTCAGTAAACAGAGTAGTAAACAAGCTTTTTAATATGTTACAATAAGCCTAATAATACTAATAATTATTACTGCATAATGTTTAACCTTTTGGAGACGGCTGTACCAAGTGGATTCATCTTTCCACCCTCCTCTTTTTCCTCCTCCTCCTCCTCCTCCTCCTCCTCCTCCTCCACTACTTCCACTTCCGCCAGCGGTTTTATGAGCATTGGTTGGTTTGGGTTCTGGGTTAAAACAGATACAGAAAACAGCATGATTATATCATATGTCAAAGGGCATCATGTAAAAGCCAATTAACATGCATAATAAGCTTATGAGAGATATTACCTTTGACTTCTGCGTTGGATGGCTTGGGCTCACCGTTTTTTGGACTACCATTTTTATTATTAGGGAAGTATTTTTCAAATCCTTCAATGAAAGAAGATACAACATTATTAGCAGAAGAGTCTAGGAATGAACCAGCTTTGAGCACCTCATTTTCATAATTCATGTGATTCCCACACCTTTGGGAGGTTTGGAGCATAATCTTCTATAGGTGCCCAAGACCTGAGAGAGCAAGGAACTTCTGTCTAGGGCAATTTGTCCAACACCCTGAACCTTCAAAAGCAAATACATTGAGATGATCAATATAAATAATCACAACTGCTGAACAGCAGACTGCTGTAAAAAAAAAAAATACTCAAAGCACATTTTGGTCCCAAAGATTGCCATATAGTGAAGCCGTTTGGAGAACGTCTAGGTTCCTCAAATATTACGTTTCAAAGCTTTTCCTTGGTTTGCTGAAAGAAGACCGTGACGTTGACAGTGTTGATACCTCTCGAAGGAACTTATTGAGCTTTTTTAAGAGTCTCTAGAGGGTTTTGCCAGCGAAGCTCAAATGCCTGAAGTATCTTTTCAGTGTAAAAGTGCTTTTAAAGATTATATCATTTGTAATTTTACCCCATTGGGAATTATGTAACTACTATTTTCAACAGCCACTATGAAAACAAGCAGTGAGATATTAAGGTTCTGAATTGTTTTTTATATCTATAAAAACAATGTTTACATGAATTACTGAAACATTAGACAAGCAATGACTGTTGTTTTAGACGCTGTCTTCGTTAGATTTGACGGTAAAACAGATTCAATGTGAAAAACTGTGACATAACAAGAGCTAAACGTGTTACCCAACGCAATGTCACACAGGCCGACCCTTGTTTACTAACAACCTCTCCGGTCTATAACACTGCAGTCTGCAGCAAACAACACAAACCGATGACACGAACGATAACACGCGTATTTGCAACATCAGATCACAGCATATGTTGAAGGCGGTGATGCGTTCATGGATGAATAAAGATCCAGAGAAATACAGTCAAGCTGCACATTTACCGATTGCACACGGTTTGTTGATCTGACATTTGGCAGCAGAGCGTGGAGAAGGTTCCTACAGCCTCTTGACAGATGCAGATATCGGTGTGCCATTGTGGCACTGTGCGCCTGTGACTCGGATCAACACACGAAACAAGACATCGGACGAAAAGTTTTGACAACATGAACTTGAAATTGACTGCGGTCCATTGCGATTTACTTCCGGTGCACGCTGGTGATGTAAATATCAGTGGTTAACCCTCTGTGGTCTGGCGTTATTTTCCTTCACTTTCTTTTTATTCTATTAGTTAAATGTGTCATTAACGTTACATTAAATAAATTAAACCTCTTCTGAACATGTTTTCAATTGCTGAATTAAACGTCATTTTGATAGCCTAACTTTATTATTAGCCTTACATTATTATTATATAATACGCAGTGAAGTTTATTTTGAATAGTGTAGCCTATTCAAAGTGTACTTTTTTTCTTTTCTTTTTTTTACATTTTAGAGTTTTATTTTAAATATTTTTTGTAGACTATAAACTTTGAACTTTTTTAATTCACTTTTTTTCACCTTGGAGTAAGAAAAGCTATGATTCCATTTAGGAATCATATTTCATATTCATCATTCACATAAAACATGAATTTAATAGTCGTACAAAAATACAGAAATGTAAAGAAGATTTTAAAAAAACGCGCTATATGGTGAAAATCTAGTTTATGGGATGATGACATCATGACATCAGATTTGTAGCCAATGGGAAAATATTTCAATCTGAAATAATGTAAGTCAATGGGAGTTTTGAAATAAATAGTTTTTGCTCTCGTCATTAAAGGGTACTGTTTTCACTGAATATCATACTTTTTATTGTTAAAGAAAGATACAATTGTTCTATCTCATTTATACCAAAAGTGAATAATGTGGGGAATTGTTTACAGCATACTCCTATTTAGGACAATTACGGAAAGACTGATAATGTTAAGAGAATTACTTCTTTTGCTCTCTAATCCATTTATTATGTGTATAGACTGTGGGGCCAAATTTAAACATGGCCCAGTGTTTCTTCAGAAGGGTTGTAGCAGGGTCACAGTAAAGGACAGAGCGAAACACTGTCAGTAAATTGTACCAAAGCATGAAGCAACATGTTTCCCGAAGTCTTTGACTTGGCACTCCATCTTGCCCAACTGGAATGATCACATTCTTGTTGCAATGTTAGGTTTCCCCTGTTTAAGGGGCCAAATCCTCTAGATTAAGTTATAAAGAAAAATATGCTTTTAAAAATTTTCCTCAAATTATAGACCATTCATGTCTATAAATACAGTATAAACGATCAATATACAAGACTTTTCTTCTAAATAATGTGTTACTTTATCTGAATGCAGCACAGTATTGAAATGTAAACCAGAACATTTTGTTGACTTATTAAATCATCAACATATAGAAATCTGTGTAATAGTAGCACAGTAGAAGATTTGCAGGTGGTTAATGTTACGAAAGAGCCTGCGTAGGATGATAATTTTACGAGCATTCCATGCATGCTCTGTTCTATAGTATCAGTAACATGCATTTCAGTTTCAGTTCCTCTAAATTCACATATAGAAACTAAAATGAAAGAGTGACCTGAATCAACAATCAACACTTTCATATTAATTTATGTAATATGTGTTTAAAAAAGTCATATTGTGTTTTTCAAAAATGTTCAAAGGTAGGAGTTACTTTAAACATAACTCCATATATAAAAAATAATTGAGACTTCAACGGTAAAAGACTGTAAAATGCGACAGTAAAGACTAGCTAATTGTTTAATAGTAAGTTTTCCTTACTATACTTAAAGGTGCTAAATAGGATGTTTTGTTTTATACATTTTTGCAATATTACTTGAAACTGTCTTTACTAACTGATAAAAGACTATTTATTAGGTGCACCAGAAAGGAATAATATTAATATACATCATCTGTGCACGAGGTAGGGCCTTAAAAACATCAGCTAATCGTTTACGCAATCATCGCGTAAACGATTGGCCCTCTGGCTTGTCAATCACTGCCATGACGTTCCTTGTGAGAGACGAGCGGCTGCGCGCTCCAGTAACTTTCCACAATCCACAGGCGCCGCATGCAAAGTTTTTGTCAGGAGACAGGAGTAACAACTGCAGATTATGAGTTACCTGCGGTGAGTCCGACATAATGAATCCACTAACACGACACAGCGAATGCCGGTGGTAAACAAACACTCGTGTTCCAATACTCCTGCACGAGTTTTGGGAGGCGTTCCCTCGAACTGAGCTGTGAAGGAGGGGGGTAGTTCTTACGCATGCGCTCATTTCAAAAACTCACTAACAGTGTTTGGGTTCTCAGTCGACGAAAAGATCCTCTGTATCACCTTTAATATAGGAAATAGACCCAACCTTACATTTATCGTCATTTTAAAGTAAAATTCTGTTAAATTTACTGTTTTTGTAAGTGAAAAAACAAAACAAATCATTGCTTAATTAACAGTGAAAATTTAAAACCATAAAATGACATTCACAGAATCCCCTGTGTTTGATGTATTTTCAATGAAGTAACTAAATTTTTTCAAATAACTTAGGAAAAACATTTTTTCCTAATCTGTTATTAGGGGTTTTTTTAATGGTACAACCCCATTTCCAGAAAAGTTGTGACATTTTGTAAAATCCATTAAAATCAAGAATTTGAACATTCAAATTCAAGATCAACATTTTCAGTAAGAGACATATCTGGACTGCAGGCAGGCCAGTCAAGCACATCCACTCTATGGTGTAGTGTCTAAGAAACCACTCAGTTGTAGCATGTGCAGAATGAGGCCTGACATATTCTTGCTTCCCAGGAAAGATGTCGTCTTGATGGCAATATATGTCTCTGTACGATATATTTAACAGTAGCATGACGGTTTCTCATGCAGTGGCATCTGAGGGCTCAAAGGTGATGCACATTCAACAGAGGTTTTCTGCCTCAGAGGCAGAATTCTCTAAATTCCCTGAATATTTTCACAATTATTATGTATGGTATAGGTGGGGAAAGACCCAACTTTTTTTCAGTCTTGCATTGAGAAATGTGATTTTTGAATTGTTTGACAATTCTCTCATGAAATTTGGCACAAAATGGCAAGACATGACCCATCTTTGCTTGCAAAGACTGAGCCTTCGGTTGAAGCTCATTTTATGTCCCCTCACCAATTACCAGTTCACCTTCTTATTGTGGACTGTTTCTAAACAGTTTATCTTCTATTATCTTTTCACTTTTATTTAGCCTCTGTCCCAAATTTTGGGAGTAAGTTGCAGCCATCAATAACAAAATTGGTTTATATTTACAAAATACAATTAAGTTGGTCAGTGAAAACATTGGAAATCTTTTCTTTGTACATTTGTTAGTTAAAGGCACAATATGTAAATTTTTTGGATTAAAATATCCAAAAACCACTAGAAGAGTGTAATATATTTTATTGACTTTTGTACTTACATTATCCTAAATGTTTCCAAGAATGTTTAAATCCAGAGAAATAAGCAATTTTAACCAGGACACGGACCGTATCCGTGCGCTGCCTATCAATGACATCAAACCCACGTTATCCTCGATTTCCAGTTTTAAACCATGGAACCTAAGACGCTTTAATATCTTATGGGTTTTATTAGACAGGTGAGCAACTGTTTAGTTTTCTGTTGATGAATGTATCCAATCATGTTATATAGCTCAACACAGTAAGTCTTATTGTTTAAATCTCATTTTCTTGATTTACCACGAGTACCATGTTTACCATGCCTATCGATCTAGCTTACTGCAGTGTGCAACAAGAGTCTCATAGTAGCTGCAGTGCAAATGCACAGAGTAGCATAACAACTTTCAACACAAATGTATCTAATATGATAAAACAGCGCTCCGTTATCCCACATACTCATGACTGGAAGAAGAGGAAGCGCACATCTGCGGCATAATAAAAGCTCCACTTCTCTCGATCCGTGTCGTGTGTCGCTCTTGTCTCTCATTCTTTTCCACTGGCTGTAAACGTGAAGACAACACCTCCCATGATTCCACGAAATCAAGGCGTCATCAAGCTATGCCTGTGTTTTGAATAAGCGACCTCTAGTGGCGAAAACTACATAAGTGTGCCTTTAAATAAAGGTTCAAGAGAATTAACAAATCACAGATTCTTGATTTTATTGCATTTGACCTTCTCATCACCACCTGTTTTTGGTGGTTATCAGTTTATTACAAAGGTACAAAATAGATATTAGTATAGGTTGGAATATTAAAATTATATCAGTTAATGAAGTATGTTTTTTACTGCAAAATTAAGTTAATTCTGTAAAACCTAAAATGTTGCTACCCTATTTTTACTGTAAATTTCACTGAATTTTTTTACATTGTGTGTATATATATTTATTTGTAAATGATCATATGCTATATTTCTAGCCAGCCATCTTTTTAATTTACATTTTTATGCACATTACTCTGTTTTATTAAATATGTTTTAGATCAAACTAATCAGATTATTGTAGCCAAGGCACAAAATGCTGCCTTCTGTCTGCATTCTTATCCTCGGCCCCTTCAACATAGAGATGGATTTGGGGAATAAGGCCCCTCTTCCTGAGGCTGCAGATTGGCCTAATGTTAAAATGCACTCATCCCAGAGCTGACGCTGCTTGGAGGGTAAGCCAGCCATGAATGGGACTGCTGATTGGCAGAACAGCACACAGCTATATGCACTACTGCATGACTATTGTTGTATAGGGCCAAGCAAAATTATACACTAAGTGTGACAGATGACAAGACATTCACAGTAAGAGTTACACATGAATTAACACTGACATTCTTCTGTAAAGTATTTGACCAGCCAGGTATCTTTGATATCTCAGATCTCAGCTCTGCCAGCATTCACTCTGCGTGACATGCGTTGCATACATATGTCGACAACCGGATATAATGACCAATCATCTGTGACACACAGGCGACAGGTTATTTTTCAAAAGCTGCATACTTTAAGAATGAGTAAACTTAAAGCATGCATTACATACAGCATTTTTTCTACGAATGATAACTGGGAAGTACCTGCTAGGTCAACACTTAATATTTTTCTGCTTTTTTTTTTTTTTTTTTACTTTTCCTTTGAATCCAGTACGGTCCACAGTAATAAATACACTGCTGTAAGGTTTATACTTTATTGGAGTGCACTATTTGCACATATATTACACTATCACTGTCATTTACACAAATTAACACAACTTAAACATATCATTTTCTTTCCTAAACCTGAAAGGGATTTCACAATAATCACAATTAATCTATTGACAGTCCTGATATTTTTAAGTCATAGTTTGTAATTCTCTAAATCACCCTCTGAAACCTGCTTAACCCTCTGGGCTATACATACTTGTGTTTGTGATTTACTTCACTAGAAGGTGACAAAGTTCAATACTCTGTTCGGTTTCTGAGGAAACACTGAGGGTTTACCCCTGGTTTCACAGACAAGGCTTAAGGCTAGTCCCAGACTAAAATGCATTTTTGAGCTGTTTTAACTGAAAGCAACTTGCACTGACATAATATGGACGAATTAATTATCTTAAAATATGTCAGTGCCATTGCTTTGTCTCAAGATGCACACTAGTAATGATTTGCTAAGGCATGTTTATAAAAGCTACTTAAATGTCCTAATTGAACTAAGGCCTAATCCTGGCTTAATCTAAACCCTCTCTGTGAAACCAGGCCTTGAAGACAAATGACATTACTTAAATTCATTATAAAGGCAAATAGTACTTGCAATTGAACTTAGCAGCAAACATGTTGATTGTATAAAGCATGATGTTCTGATACACTCCATTTGTGTAGTGTATCAGCATACACTCCATGCTGTAGCCTAAATTCTAAAATATGCAGAAATTACCACAGCTCAACGAAATAATTTCTTTAACTATTTCTAAGATTAAATCAATCACAAATCAGTTCATATGACGTTGACATTTGTAAAAATGAAGATACATGAAATATATTTGTTTTGTTTTTTCCATTTGACTGGTTGGTCTCTTGATCCAATCAGGGAGTGGTCAATTAATAAGTTCCCTTTTAACAATCTCAAAAATGACCTTACAAACATGCTTGTAATTTTGCATTGCCGGTTGGCGCTTGCATATGAGGCTAAAGTGCATGGTGGCTTGTTCGGAAAGCATCTGATATATTTTACTCAAAAAAAAAACTGACTTGGAATGTTTGTTTTATACTCAGCTCTCACATAACAGACATGAGATCTGCATTGAGAGCATTACATTTTGCCAGTAAAATGTGTTCCTTGATCACAATCAGTCAGCAAAGGAATTCTTTGACAAAGGCAATCTTTAAATCTCCAACCACAGTTCTACATGTAAACACCTCAAACCACAGAGAATACGTGTTCCAGGTTTTATAGACATGTTTGGAGATAGAAATTTAACTGTTTGAGTGTTTTTTTTTCTGTAATAGCCTCCATGCACGAATGATATCAGATTTAGCCCAACAGTTTTTAATGATTCTCCACTACCCCTTAATTGGAGAAAAATAAAAATCAGTCAATCTCCTTTGAATTTAAATATTTAGGAATATTATATAAGCAGGAGAGAGAGAGAGAGAGAGAGAGAGAGAGAGAGATTTGCAATATCACTGTTGCAGGGCTACAGGACAAAACCTTATTATCATGTAATGCAAACTCATTTTTAAGGTCCATACCTAGCCTTAAAAAGTCTATATTTCAAGCATTTTAATCCAAAGCAAACCCCACTCAGAAATGCAGTCTTTCTCTTTGTATCCCTTTAAGCAGTCTGACTAAGTATCCGTTAAAAGACTCAAATAAAAAAAATGTAGAAATAGTTACATGATTAGCTCATTGCTTTTCAGCCTATAAATTATTAGTGCTGTCTGGCAGATTCAATACACTAATGCAGCATATTTAGCCTACTCTTAACCGACATGACAAGTGTTGACAGCTCTAAATACAGGTGAAGTTTAAGAACAGCTTGTCCAGAAAAAACAAACCAAACATTCAATCTCAGTCTGGATTTGCATTACTGTATGAGCATAATTTGTCATGACCCCTACAGGCAGCTGGAGGCACAGCATGCAGTTATGAGACGCTGAACTGATCAGTGGGAGTGGCTCATCATGAGATACCTTTTACTGAGACGCTAGTACCCACAGGCAGGTAATCTGTACCTGTGCGGAGAAGGCTGGAGGAATAGGTCCGCTCTCAGTTTCACCAGCGAGACTTTTCGAAGTTCTATGTTGTTTCTTTTTGCGTGTGAACTCCTGGAGTTGAAAACACTGGACACATTGTACGCGAGGAGGATATAACAGTCTGCTGTATTCACGAGAAATGGATTCCAACGGCATTGCTGATAAACAATGTAAGTGTTGAATGAAAACTGAAACGGAACTCTGTTGCAACTGAATTAATGATTCCGAAAGGGTTGTGCGTATCACAGTTTGAGAGCAGTGAATGTTCAGACCTGTTCACTACTAAAATTGCACGCGCTCGTGAGTTTCAGCCACGCGCAACTGAATACCAAACATGATCCCTCACGCACTAGCTATGAAATATTTCATTTAACTGTCGATACAAACAACGGGGAGGGAAACAAATTGAAGATGAACCAGTTTGTATTTATTATATTGTTTATTTGGTATTGTATTTAATTTTGTACATTACGTTTGAAAATACTTTCGGAAACCACACATTTTTGTTTTCACTCTGTGGATGCGTATGAGAATCGCACGAATGGGTGGTGTATTGTAAATTGGGTTAGCGGACATAATATGGCTGCCACACCCTTGGCAACTTTGTATTGTCATTTGTTGGGTGTATTTCTCCATCTCACTACAGTGCTCCAATTCTGCAGCAATATAATAACCCACTAGATTTTCTATTGAGGATGGGGCACAGGAGAGGTGTCAGTAGCCTGGAGCAACATTCCGTCGCCTGACTCACATAACATCCCTTTCATTACTTCAGTTCCTGAAACGTTTGTCAAATTATGGGTTTACTTGCTCTCCAAACCAAGGCTCAGCTTATTTAACAGTGTTTTTCAGCAGATCAGTCTTAAATGTGACACATATATTTTTAAAAGTTAATTCAGTTTGTGCAGGGTAAGGTGGTTTTAAAGAAAGAACCACTGCAAAAAATTGGAAATGTTTTTTTTTTTTTTTTTTTTTTTTTTAAACAATTTGTAGAGGGACTATCTGCGCCCACAAACCCACTGGCTGCTTCCTGTTTTCAGTGAGAGGCAAGACAGTTATTTCCCTCTGGATGACAGAGATACTGGAGATTCAGGAGCTGTATACACAACAAGCACACAGTCATTTAGACATTTAGATGCCTTAGGTTTTTTAAGAACCCAAACATGGGTCATGTTTACTGTAACAGAAAGATATCATGCTGTACATGCATCTGAATCTGTAAATAAACAATATAATCCACAATTAGGGCAAAACTTGTATAAAAGTTTACATTTTTTAGACATTGCCTTAGTGCAATATTAAAAATGTTTACAGAAAACTTGGCACAGAAATGTGGAATGAAATTAAAAATTTGTGTAAGTTAAATTTGGACCTATATCAGTGTTATCTTAGTTTATATACTATTATAGTATTTATTAATATTTTGAATGAGCTTTTATTATTTTCAGGTTTCATTATAATGTTAGTTTATGTATTACTAACTTTCTTATTTGCTTTTGTCATTTGTATTAACTTTAGTTTATATTTAGTGTTTCTATTTAGCCTTATTTCAGTTTTTGTAATTTTAGTATTTCAATTAAGCTTACTTTATTTTAGTTAGTTGCCAAGGTTTTGTTTGTTTTCAGCTTTATTTCAATTAACAAGAAAAAAAAAGTATTTTTAATAGTTTTAGTTAACAATAACATTATTGGCCTATACATTTAACGCCTCGAAAATATATAAACAATATTTGTATTGACATTGCAGTGCAAAATAAACCCCTGTACAATTCTGAAACGGTCATTACTACCATCATAATGAAAGAAAAATGAAGAGCTCAAAGAGAGAGAGAGATTAAATGCCATACTTTGGCATGTTTTATCTGCACGTACTCTTACAGCACGTCTAGGGTTCACATAAATCCACCGGATCAGGTTTGGAGTGTGGCTTCTGAACACATCAGTCTGTCAGTGGACTGGCAAATGCAGCCACTAGATGACGCCATTGCACAGAAAGTCACGTAAAAACCCAACAGGTATTTTACCAGCTGTTACGCATGTGTAGCATTCGCACGTCGTGCCTTCGACTATAGTCTCAAGTATACTTTTTATAAGTATACAGTGATATTTTTCTTTAAATACACATCCTTAAATCGTTGATTGAATTCGCCAACAAATATTGCCACAAGACGAAAGGTGTCTTATTCTAGGGATGAACTTTGGATTAGTACACGCCCCGAATCAGCAGACAAGTGAAGTGAGTGAGCCATACACCACACAGCGCAGCAAGTGGTTGGGATATGTTTGCGGCTCCTTCTACCAGAAGCAGTTTTGATTTCTGAGAGGAAAATTCACACTATGCAGTGTGTACGAAGACAACCAGTTCGGACCAAGTCTCAAGAGTCCTTATACCGCGCGCAGAGCAAGACAGTAGCGCGCGACAACATGAAACTTATAGGTAGGAGGATGAAAATAACAATAATCTTGTTTAATGTAATATGAGAACTTCACCTTTCATTCTTGCATTTACAGTGGTATTCTATTGGTTATTTTAAGATGTATACAGTTCATTGACACGCAACCTCTCCAAGGAAATATCGTAACCAGGAAAACGTTGTCCGTCTCGCCTAAGTTGCTTACCTAGATAGCAGTGTAAGTAGGTCCCAGTTATTGTCGTAAATAGAGCAAGTTCACGTCACACCTATTGATTCATGGTTGTGTGTAAATTACTCTCAAATACACACACCACGCCTTAGTAAATAATGCATTTTGTGCTGTGGCGGTTTGACCTAATACCTGGTCCTGGTTGGTGTCAGGTGTCCTGTTCAGTGTCTTTCAGGAAGAGTCTTTTGTGTTTTACATAGAAGTTAAAACCACGTTTTCTTCCTCAGCAGCTGGACTCATGAAAGGGTTGGTTCCTTCCTCAATTGGACCACAGAGGGATAATACAATCCTTTTGTTTGTTCTGCCTTCATACAAAAAAGGATGTTGTGATGTGGGAAATGACTAGATCTGTCTTTCAAAAGGAAATAATGTGAGCTTTGAAAGAATTACTACAGGAGTGGTCTTGTCCTTGTCTTCCCCACAGGTTTGGAGGGTGACAAAGACCTGCAGTTCCTGATAAACGGCGGGGACCTTTTGAAAGTCCGTTCAGGCTCATGGAAAAAGACACGCTACTATAAGCTGCAGGAGGACTGCAAGACCATGTGGCATGAGTCCAAAAAGACCGTGAAGTCCAAAAACACATGTGAGTCCCGTAAAAGATGTACACGGGGTGTGTCAGAATCAGCCCTTTCTTTGCATGCGCTCTCGTGTCCTGGACTGACCCACAATGTGTTATGTAGGCCAGTATGTGTGTTAATGAATGTCTCAGTCACACAGAATTTCCCTGCTCAAATCCACATTTTTAAGCATAAACTGGGTAAAATGAATGCATAGAGACTAAATAAATTTTGTGCATAATGATATGTACAGACAGTATAAAGTTAATGTCTGTGACAGTATAATTTTCTTGCATTCATTAATATTAAAGTTAGCAACTGTTATATATAACTGTTATCAGTTTTGGACTAAAGTTTTATGCCAGCATTATCAGATGGAGAGGCCGA
Source organism: Anabarilius grahami (assembly GCA_003731715.1). Classification (NCBI taxonomy): domain Eukaryota; kingdom Metazoa; phylum Chordata; class Actinopteri; order Cypriniformes; family Xenocyprididae; genus Anabarilius; species Anabarilius grahami. The sequence goes on along the minus strand of RJVU01044706.1, from coordinate 8,116,551 downwards.
TGTTTACTGGGTGTGGTAGAATTGATCAAATTGATATATTTGCTATACTTTAAAGACATTGCCTTTTGATTTATTGAACTATGGTGAATCTTTCTGTATACTCACAATTCTGTTCATCATTTTGATGTACACTACCGTTCAAAAGTTTGGGTTCAGTAAGATATTTTTAAAAGAAATGAATACCTTTATGCAGCACAGATGCTTTAAATTGATCAAAAGTGACAGTAAAGACATTCATAATGTAACAAAAGATTTCTATTTCAAATAAATGCTTTTTTTTTTTACTTTCTATTCACCAAAGAATCCTAAAAAATGTGCAGCTTAATATTTTTGTGGAGACCACAATACAACACTGAAAATAATAAGAAATGTTTCTTAAACCTCATTAACAAATTAGCATATTAAGACTGGAGTAATGGCTGCAAAAAACTCACAGGAATAACACATTTTAAACATTTTAAAATATATTCAAATAAAAAAGCGTTAATAATTTTTCACAATATTACAGTTTTTTCCTGTTTTTGTATAAATAAATGCAGCCTTGTAGAGCATAAGATACTTTTACCAAAAACATTTTAAAAATCTGACCCCAAACTTTTGAACAGTAATGTACGCTAATATCAAAACAGTGACTGTCATAATGATGAACTTTATACTTCTCTTGCTTTTATTCAATGTTTTTATTCTGAGCTTTAAAGCTCAGCGCATTGACCAGAAGAATTGACCATGATTTTTTAAATGTAATTAATTAAAAGGGGTATTGAAGGAACACTTTTTTTTTTTCCACTAAATTAGGTGTTTCTATGCAAGTGGTGTGTTTTACAACAGCATATTCAAGTTATATTGTAATTTTGTGACCAGTGCTGTAAAACATCAGCCCTGAGGCTATGTTTAAAACGTTTGTGTAAGTATGCAAATGCACAAAATAAAGCTTACAATGCTTTTGTATTAAGCATGACCTCTTCTACATATAATTTCCATATGCTTATTGACTTCCAGACACGTGATGATACTGCATTCAACAGCAGGAAACTAGGGGAAAAAACTTGCTTTTAGGAAATGGATCTTGTCTTGCAGATTGTTTTTAATGGTTTTAAGCATAAATCAAACCTAACATAAGATTTTTTGCTTCTCAGCTACATTTTGTAACTTTAAGGATGATTAGATATATTTTTTTACCAGAAAAAAAAACTAAGATGCAGATTAACCAAATGTTTTATTGTGAAAAACATTGTCTGACATCAGTGAATCACAAACATTTTTTGGGACATAAAACATGCAAAATATAAGATCACTGTTTCATTCACAATTAAATGATTAAATCTGAACACTGCTTAATGGTCTGGGTTCATTGTGACCTGCATTACATTGTACTCCATTATATATTTTCTGTATTTTATTTTATGAAGTATGCTTATGTTTTTGTATGTCTTTCTCACTCAGTCTCTCTTGAGGACATTGAAGCGGTACGAACAGGTCGGCAGACGGAGGGTCTGAGGAAATACACAGAAGAGTCAGTGGAGGGTCGAGCATTCTCCATTCTGTTTAAGGGGCGACAGAAAAACCTGGACCTGATCGCCAGCTCTGGGGAGGAAGCCAAAAAGTGGGTCAATGGTTTGGAGAAAGTCATCTCAAACATGAACAACCTCACTCCGCAGAAGAAAACGGAGCAGTATCCTTTTCAAATGCGTGTGGTGTTGATGTGCAATTCCAGCATTATTCTTTCAAATCTGTCTTTAATTGTCCTTACATCAGAGCTTTAGCTGGATCTACAGTTGTATGCGTAAAGCAGATAAAAACTTGGACAACAAGATGAGTCTGAAAGAGCTGAAGAGCTTTCTACAAGACATCAACATTGAGGTGGATGAAGACTATGCTGAAATGCTCTTTCAGGTAATGTTCATTTTATACAGGAATTTAACCCAGTTTACCTGTCTATAATATTCTCTCACACTTTAAATAGTTGAACACAAGAAATGACTAGAAATGCCACTTTTTCCCCTCTTTCAGAAATGTGACCAGTCGAAGGGTGGATTCCTAGAGGGCAAGGAAATCGAGCATTTCTATAAAATCTTGACACAAAGAGAGGAGATCGGTGTCATCTACAGAGAGTATGCAAAGACAGATGGTCTCATGAGCGCCACTGACCTGCTGAACTTCCTGTTGAATGAGCAAAGAGAGGATGCGTCTCAGAATGATGCCCTTCAGCTTATTGAGAAATATGAACTTGATGAAAATGGTAATGCCGCCGACTTGTTATTCTTATTTGTAAGTTGCTTGGATAAAAATGTCTGCTATCATTCAAAAGTCTAGTGTCAGTAAGTTTTTTTTATTTTATTTTATTTTTTATTTTATTTTTTTATTATTTTTTAGTACTTTTATTCAGCACGGATGCAATAAATCAAAAGTGACAGTGAAGTTTCTGTTCATCAAAGAAACCTGAAGTTTATTTTACACGGCTTCCACAACAATATTAAACAGTACAGTTGTTTTCAACACTGATTATAATAAGAAATGTGTCGAGCAGCAAATCAGCATATTAGAATGATTTCTGAAGGAACATGTGACACTGAAGAATGGCTTCTGACATTTCAGCTTCGCCATCACAGGAACAAATTACATTTTGATAAAATATTAATATGGAAAACAGTTTTTCTTAAGTTGAAATAATATTTCACAGTATTGTTTTTACTGTATGTTTTTCATAAATGCAGCCTTGGTAAGACTTCTTTCAAAAACTTACCGACCCCAAACTTTTGAACTGTAGTGTAAGTATATGTATTCAGCTTCAATCTCAGTGAAAAAATATACAAGTTCAACGTCTTTTTAATTGCATGTCTGTGTTTCTTGTAGCCAGAGCCAAACAGCAAATGACAATGGATGGCTTCCTAATGTACCTGCACCAGCCAGAGGGGCTGATCTTCAACCCGGCCCATAAAAGTGTTTACCAGGACATGAACCAGCCTCTCAACCATTACTTCATCTCCTCCTCTCATAACACATACCTGCTGGAGGACCAGCTCAAGGGACCCAGCAGCACTGAAGCGTACATAAAGTAATGTTAATCATTCAACATTTTAATACATTTTAATTACATACTGTAGTTAAAAAATGATAAAGTGCTTAATTTGATCATTTCTAGTTTCATAATGAAAGCATCTGAATGAATTTACCTCTTATAAAGCATGTTTATATGGCTTAGTTTTGGAATAGCAAGTTTCATTGTCCCTGTACAGAGCACTTCTAAAGGGATGTCGCTGTGTGGAGCTGGACTGCTGGGATGGATCAGATGGAGAGCCAGTGATTTATCATGGATACACTCTCACCTCAAAGATCCTCTTTAAAGATGTGATTCAAGCCATTAAAGAATATGCCTTTAAGGTAAATAAATTCAAAACAGTGGATGCTTCTGTTTGTTTTGGGACTTGTAGAATTTGTCCTTCTGGTGTGCTTTCCACGTGTACCTGACTGACAACAATGTCATTGTTCCCTTCGCCAGACGTCCGAGTACCCTGTGATCCTGTCTTTGGAGAACCACTGCAGTGTGGAGCAGCAGAAGACCATGGCTCAGCACTTGATCTCTATCCTGGGTAGCGCTCTGGTCACCAAACCCCTCGGAGATCAGATGCCCACACACTTCCCTTCTCCAGAGGTTAGTGATTGCAGGATGTTAGGACACAGTAATCCACTAAGCCATGTTATACAGAGGATCATTTACAGGCATATTCAGTGACAGGACTATGTAAGGGATACCATAGGTTAAGCCAATTATTATTATAAAATACACAATAAACCTGATGGGGTGCACAGGAAGCCAAGCCTGAGAAGGATTATTTTGTCATAATGACAGATTATTTTGTCATAATGATAGACTGATTGTCTAACTTGCTTATTACACTCCCAGTTACAAATGAGTAAATAAATGGACATGAAATATTGATTTCAAATTAAATTATTTTTATCATTAAAGAAGAAAGAGACTACGAAACTAGCATAGTCTAGCACAATAAAAATGTTTAGTAGGGGAGCACTGATATTAAAATTGTCCGATACAATAAGCAAAAATAAGTTTGTAATTGCTGATATCTGATAGATGGCAGATGTTAAAAACACTGTTATTATGTTAAAATAAACTAAAACTAAAACACTAAAATCAGCTGTTTTAAATACTTGTAAATCATTGTACAGTATGAAAAATTTATATTAATTTTGAGATTGGCAAAAGATTAGATTTAACAGTTTTATTAAATTCTTATTCTTTCTTATTTTTTAAAAAGGTATTCTAAATGTAAAAATAGAGGTAAAAAACATGCTCAAGATCCAATATCTGTATATACAGATAAATATTAAAATCTCTAATATTGTAAAATAACCGTTATGGCAAATTATATTATGCATCCCTAATGTTTAGTGGTTGTAATACAAAAATATTTGTCCACAAAATGCCTTGATTGATCAATCAGAATTATTATTCTTGTAAGCAGTGTAGTAAACCAATAAAAAGTCTGTTTGGAGTAAATGCACACATTATTTTGCTGTTTTACATGCAATTTTGTTGTGACAATCCAAATTGCAAATTGAACATTTACTTAAAATATGTATAGAGCAGTTTAAAAGATCAAAGCATTTGATATAACCCAGTAGCTGTGGATTTAGACATGAGACCCAAGAGAGTTTTGCAGCCTGTTTGAACAGGAGATGCTTTCAGAGTGGAATTCTGTGTGGAATGTGTGGAATTTATGCAGCTGCTATCTATTTGAAAACATCACTGCATCTCAAACTCTCTTTGTTTCAGCCATTTATGATATTACAAATGTCAACTCTTCAAGAAAATTGACATCTTCAGCACATCAATTATGTGCACAAATATGAAATGAGGAAACTCTGCAAAGGCAGAGTTATAAGATGTTGATCCATCATAGTTTTGTGGCTTTTAAAGAGGATGTATTCGATTGCTATGGCGACTGGTGCTTTGCCTGCAGGGGAGCGGATGATTATCATAGCTTACATAACATTGTTTTCCATTCCCTGCAGTCAAGGTGTGGCCTGTCCTGGTCACTGTCACAGGCAACAATAAAAACACTGCTGTTGGCTAGGGTATCATTTACAGCATAAGCTAACTACTGTTAGAAACAGCTTGTACTGCCTGCTGCTCTTACTGTCAAAATCAATATGCAGTACATAAGATGATGGCATTTTGATCATATTCCAGCCTAATATGCAGACAACTGTAAATAAGCTGCTATTAGAATGCAGTTCCTTTTTGTGACATTAGTTGTGCAGAAAATACACATTTTACTTCTACCTGTGTTAAAAGAATTAAATAAAATCCAAAAAGAAAGGAACAAAAACAGGCAAAATGCATAAACAAAATGCATGTCTTTCATTGGAAGAGTTGTTTGGATGAATGCATGTAAATGTGAACTGATGGAAGAATCTGCAGTCTCTGGTTTAATGACTGTGTATTGTTTAGGAACTCAAAGGCCGGTTCATAGTGAAAGGGAAGAGACTAAACAGACTTGAGGACACATTTTCAGATGAGTCCAAAACAGCAGATGAAGAAAGTGTAACCGAGGAAGAAGATGATGAAGGTGATGAAGAAGACCGTGAAAAGAAGTCTAACGTAAGCATACAGATGTGTCCATGGAAAGTATTCATTTAAATGCTTTTATTTCTTTTCATTTTTAACATTTATTTTATAATTACACATACCTAAAACAGAAATCGAAGTCGCTGAAGCTGGCAAAGGAGCTGTCTGATATCGTGATCTACTGCAAAAGTGTCCACTTCCAGGGGTTCGAGGATTCCCGGGACAAGCAGTCATTTTATGAGATGGCCTCATTCAAAGAGGGAAAAGCTGTGAAACTGGCGGAGGAATCAGGTGTGATGTCATGACTTATGCTGTTCAAACGCAAAAAAGGCTATTAAAAACATTAATAAGACTCGGACTCTGTCCAGTGGCACAGATTTATTGCTCAGCAAAATACACAGTCATAAACGTGCATTACGTCACAGAAGATGAGTTCTGCTTGAGGGAGACTCCTGACACACAACTTTGAATATGTAAAGAAGCAGGTGACTAACAGGGAAAAGAGCCATTCAGGGGTTTTTTTGTTTTTGTTTTTTGCTGAACAGCAAAAAATTATACACATTTTAATCATAAACAAAATTATCTATTGAAATATTCAAAAAATATTTTTTTAAACTATCTGTTTGAATCTTTAATTTTTAGTAATTCAAATAAAATATGGTAATTCACACAGAAGACAATAAGTTGTCTAAGAGTGATAAAAGACCTGTGAAACTTAAAAGGTGGTCACCAGTTGTTTAAAACACATAAATACACTGTGTTTAAATTAATCTTTTTATTTTGCACATTAGGGCACATTAAATTGATCAAAAGGACAGTAAAGACATTTATAATGTTACAAAAACTTTTCAAATAAATGCTGTTCTTTCGAACTTTCTATTGATCAAAAAATCCTGGAAGAAAATATCAAGGTTTTCACAAAAATATTAAGCAGCACAACAGTTTTCAACATTGATAATAATAATAAATGCTTCTTGAGCAGTAAATCAGCATATTAGAATGATTTCTTAAAGATCATGTGACACTGAAGACTGAAGTAATAATGCTGAAAATTTAGCTTTGACATCATGGGAATAAATGACATTTTAAAATTAAATTAAAGTAGAAAACATTAAATTAGAAAAGTTATTTTTCACAGTATTAGTTTTTACTGATTACAATATTACGGTTTACTTTTTGATCAAATAAATGCAGCCTTAGTGAGACTTCTTTCAAAAACATTAAAATAATGTACCAACCCCAAATCTTTGAACAAGCATGTTCCCACAATAATTACTACTTCTTTTTTTTTTTTCTTTTTTTTTGTCATAGCAATCGATTATATCCATCACAATACAGACAAACTCAGCAGGATTTACCCAGCGGGACTGAGGACAGACTCCTCGAACTATAACCCTGTGCCTCTGTGGAACGCAGGCTGTCAAATAGGTAAAGAAGTCATGAATCTGATACCCACCATATAACTGACACTAGTGAGAAACATGTATATTCAGACTACAGTGGAAGTTGATGTTAATGTCACAGTGCTAAACTAATCATCTCACTTCTCCCTCCAGTGGCCCTCAACTTCCAGACGCCCTGCATGGAGATGGATCTGAATCAGGGGCTCTTTCTTCAAAACGGACAGAGTGGTTACATCCTAAAGCCTTCTTACCTACGAGACCGAGACACTGAGTTTGACCCCATCACTCTCACCAAGGGACCATGGTTAAAGAGAAAGACTCTTCATGTGATGGCAAGTGGCTCTGCAACATCTTTATTTTGAGCATATGGACTATATCTTTGTGCTGTTCATGTCAGCTGCATAGCTTTTTTAAATACTTTATTTTAAATACTTTTTTTTGACATCCACTACTGTTACTGTTTGCCTAATAGGTGATCTCAGCCCAGCAGTTACCCAAAGTGAGCCAAAGGAAGTCATCTATTGTTGATCCCATTGTGCAAGTGCAGATCCATGGTGTGCCAGCTGATACGACCGTGGTGGAAACCCAGTACATTGAGAATAATGGTATAATAACCCTGTAAATTGAGAATAATGGTATAATAACACTGTAAAAAGGTTGTGGGTTCGAGTCTCAGTACGGGTAGGAAATGTAGGTGGGGGGAGTGAATGAACAGTGCTCTCTTCCACACTCATTACCCACAACTGAGGTGCCCTTGAGAAAGGCACCTAATCCCCAATCACTCCCCGGGCGCCACAGCAAAAAGTGGCTGCCAAGCATTTGCCTCAGGATCGGCATGTTGCCTAATCGCTCTCTCTTTTCTCTCAAGGCTTCAACCCCATGTGGAATGAAAACTTCCAGTTTGATGTGTGTGTGCCAGATCTAGCCCTTGTGCGCTTTTTGATCGAGGACTACGATGCCACATCGAACAATGAATTTATTGGCCAGTACGCACTTCCCTTCAACAGCCTAAAGAAAGGTTAGTGTGCTTCAGTCCAGTACAAAAGCAACGGCAATCTGCAAGATGATTTGCAATTTACGATTTTAAGTTTCAAATTAAAAAAAGGGCCAAACAAAGAAATTAATATGTAAATTAAGTTTTCATGCTAAATATGATAACCGCTTTAACAATAATACTATTGATTTGTTGCTTATGTCATTGGGATATAATGGGTATATTTCTGTTTGTTATACTACAGGATACCACCATGTGCCATTGTTCACCATGAATGGGGACCTTCTTTCCTCTGCTGGGCTTTTCATTCACATCATGGTTTTGGATGCTGAATAATACACACAATGGTGCAGATTTTATACTGTATCTGAGATGATATTGTGTCACAATATTCAACAGCGCAGACGTCCTGAAGGATAAATGTCTCGACAGTGAGGCAGCTTGAGTGATTCTGGTGGGTAGGGAAATTGTGGGAATACAGCATCCTTTCTGAAGTTGTAATATAATGGTCTCACATTTAATATTTTAATTTTTTTGTACTTTTTACTATTTGTAAAATGTTATACATTTTAGTATGCCAAATGGATTACTTACTATGAATGTGCATTCTGAACATTAATATTCATGAGTGCCAATCTTTAGATTTAAACATAACCGTTTTTAGATTTTAGCAATTACAAATCCATCCTCTGTAGTATTTCTAGATGCATGTGTTTTTAAGCTTGCATTAGAGTTTTTATCTTTTGTCTTTTATGTAGTTACACACCATATCAGATTTGTCATATTAAATAAGATACTTAAATTGTCATGTTTCTGGCTGATACTCTGTCAGCGAACTCATAAAGCCAGTGATTCTGATGAAACACATTGCCAACTGTATACATCCATGTAAAGGAGAAATAAATGTAAGTTATTTAAAACTACTGTCTTGAGTTCTACTAATTCTGTAATAACTTCAACCAGAGAAAAGAGGGATGAAGAAAGAGTATTCATGAGTTTGAGGGATAACTGGCACTCAAACATAAGGATCAGTCTGCAGTAAACCATGTTTGGCAGTACAGATATATCTTGGATTCACATCTACTAAAACTGATTGTTATATTTATATTGTGATTTAAAAAAAAAAAAGTCTTTGTGTTCCTAAAACAAATGTTATGATATGAAGTAAACAAGTCATTAAAGTGTTAGTTCACCCAAAAATGAAAATTCTGCCATTAATTACTCACCCTCATGTCGTTCCACACCCGTAAGACCTTCGTTCATCTTCGGAACACAAATTAAGATATTTTTGACAGCAAGATAATTAACACTTTTTAAATGCCCAGAAAGCTATTAAAGACATATTTAAAACGGTTCATGTGACTACTGTGGTTCAACCTTAATGGTACAAAGCTACGAGAATACTTTTTGTGCACAAAAAAAAAAACACCTTTATTCAACAATATCTAGTGATAGGCGATTTCAAAACACTGGTTCATGAAGCTTTGAAGCTTTATTAATCTTTTTTTTTTCGAATCAGTGGTTCGGAGCGCATATCAAACCAAGTACAGGTCTCTGCAGGACAGTAATAGGAGTTACCAGATCAGTGGGCGAGCCCATAAACATAGGGGTGTTTTTTAGAGCGTTATCTGTTTTGCCCACGTCAGAGTGTGGGTAGTTTTTAGGGGTGGGGTCGGGTGAAGGGGATCATTTTCATTGCATGATTTATAAACACCCTCCAATTTGGAAACACCCACTTTTGTTCCGCAGAGACCTCATACTCTATCAAACCACAAGTCACGTGAACCATTGAAATTTCGAAACACTTATGACATAATGAAGCCTCGTTTACTGAAATCACGCAGTTTGATACACGCTCTGAACCACTGATTCGAAACAAAAGATTTGTGAAGCTTCATGAAGCAGTGTTTTGAAAACGCCCATCACTAGATATTGTTAAATAAAGTCATTATTTTGTTTTTTGGCGCACAAAAAAATTATTTTTGCTTCATAACATTAAGGTTGAACCACCGTAGTCACAACTGTTTTAAATGTTTTTAGTAGCTTCCTGGGCATCTGAAAGTGTAAATTAACTTGCTGTTGATGCAGGCCTCACTAAAGCCATCGGATTTTATCAAAAATCCTTCGTTCTGAAGATGAACGAAGGTCTTATGGGTGTGGAATGACATGAGGGTGAGTAATTAATGACAGAAATTTCATTTTTGTGTGAACTAACCCTTTAACCATAGTAAATTTGTGAGATTAAACGTGTGACTACAGAGGGTCTGATGCTCTTTGGATCATTTTAAATCATGCAGAACATGATCAGGTTTGACAAACGTGTGGAACTCACGAGTGCTGCTGCCATTAAATCAGACATTTTGAAATTCATGTTAATTTTTTTAAATTCAACTTTCCCTCAACTCATACTGATATTATTTTTAACTAAAATGTTAAATTAAATGCAAAATAAATTTAACTAGCAATCTCAAAGTTTTGAACCCCACTGTATTTATTGAAATACCAACATTGGTAATGATTTAGTATAGGGAACATGTATTCACTATTAACTACGACTTTTCCCTCAATAAATGCCTAACGTACTATTAATAAGCAGTAAATTAAGTTTAGGTATTGGGTAGGATTAAGAATGTAGAATAAGGCATTAATATGTGCTTAATAATTACTAACAAACAGCCAATATTCTAGTAATAAGCAACTAGTTAAAAGACTAAAGTGTTACCAAAACATTTTTCTAACCTAATGGAAGACATTAGGAAGTTAAACTAATCATTTTTTGTTTATAATCATTACACTCAAATAAGCACAGGCAATTACTTGCTTGCTGATTCTGTAATACAATTAAACTCTAAAATTACACTAAAATCTTTCAACCTCTTAAGATATGCTCAAAGACACCATTCAAGAAGTGACATTTACTTTAAATAAATGGAAAGATCTGAGGATACTGGACTTTTAGTACACTGCAATATAAAAGACGACACTGTGTTGTTTTTTAAAAAGGTGCTTTAATATAACATGTCAGAGTCCGGAAGAAAACTTGCGACAACCATGAATTCAACTTGAAATATACTCCAAACATCAGCACTGTACAGCCTCTCCAAACTGATTTCAAGCCCAGAGTAAATCGTGTCTGTATGGCTTACTGAAAAATGTCAAAGAAAATAAGGCATAATTTAATTGGACGTGCCGACTTAAAACATTGGCGTGACATCACGAAAACAATGTGTGTTAAAAACAGCACCTGACAGTTTAGAAGTGAAAAACACAGAACAAAAGTAAATAAAAATTGTGAGCTAAACCAATAGTGTTTCAACGCTGTCAGATCACCTGGAGTTAATTGTATTAAAAAAAAGTGACATTCGCAAAAGTGAGAAGTATTGTGTTTAACGATTAGATATAAAAAGCAAGCCAAATATCTAGACAGCAAGAAGATCTTCAACAACCAGCAGATCTGAAAGAGTCGACGATAGGAGAGGCTGTACAGAACGTCAACAAGCAGAAAACAGCAGGTGTTGATAACATAAGCATACAGTTCAAATACTGACAGAAGACCATAAAAGTGAGAATGAATTGCTCTCCCTCGCCTGCTGCAGAACAGGATGAAGAGAGATGGAGAGAGGTAGACGAAGAAAGACTGAGGGAATAGAAAAAAACAAAAACAGGACTGAACTGTGGCGTGGCGGACTCTGGGCAGAGAGAGGGAGAGAGAAAGAGAGGTTATTGCCTGTTCAGCAGTGGATCGGGACTTGCCGCCACTGCTCCTCTCATCTTAGGCACTGCGGTGATGCAGAGTCTGCACAGCTTGCGCCGAACACTTTCAAAATTCCTCAGAACCAGAATCTCATCAGGAGAAAAGGCCTCCGTTTAGCTCTACAGGAGGGCTGCGCTCCAACAGGACAAGAGCAAACACTTTAAGGCCCGATTGCGACTAAAAACGTCTGTTTCGCCTATGGATGATGCTCTGGCACAAGCTGCACAGCGCTCTAGTCCCTGGGCTGGTACTGGTCGTACCTACAGGGAGGTCTTTTGTAGTGTAGTGTACAGTGGTAGCAGCAGCAGGGTAAGGTTTAAAACAAGTCAGAACTAATTAAAAAATATAAAGATGATGAACCTGTACCAATTCTCAAAGACTCAAACGATGAACAAAAAGAATTAAAAACGATAAAAGGGATACATTTGCAATTGTGCATCCTGGCTTCCATAAAGGACACTTCCCCTTACTAATACAGCCGGGGGAACAACTGCAGTGTCTACGCTACTTCACCAAAGGCATTCAGATCAACGTAACGTTTCAAGAAAGACTAGCGACTAAAACTCTGTCGACTGGGCAAACAATTTTTGAAATGTCCAAACATTTGTCTCCAGCACCAATATTAGCGGCTGGCCTGATTGCTGAAAACGAAACGTTTATAAAACTATGAGCGATTGGCACGATACAATCTTCAGTTTAAGATTGTTTCTCCTAGGTTAGTTGGCAAAAGAGGCTGCGGTATACTAGAAGAGTAACCTAACAAGTGCAAATGCATTCCTTTGCTCTTAGAAAATAAACTAAACACATACAAGTCTAGATAATAGTATCAGTCTATATAATGGCACAAGCTAAAGCAAAATTGAAAATAAAAGGAGCACAAGAAGAACAAAGATGGAGACGTGTACCCAGCTTTACATAATTAAAAATCTCTGGCCTCTTTAACAGTGCTTTTATAAAAAGAGACTAACCTGCCTCCGTTTTAAAGCATATAATTCTTGTAAAGATTAGGTTCTCTGGAAATATGTTGTGTACAAAATGTTAATTTCCCCCATAAAAATGACATTCAAAAAAGGCACTTTGTTGGGTCAGAGAGGAAACCCCACAGTCCTTTAACCCTACGGATTTCTACCTGCATAGCAACACCTCAAAGAATGGTTATGACTTGAATATTTTCATTTCATAAAAAGGAAAGAAAAGGTTGATTTTTTTGGTTTATCATAAGCACTTTTCAAAAGAGAAATATTTGAGTGTCCACTAAATGTTAAAAGTCTGTTCATGTCACTGTGTGCATGTCATGGTGGTATCGGTGAGGTGAGGACTGCAGGCTGGAGGAGAGAGGAGCTGGGAGCTAAGCGGAGCGGCTCCTCTGCTCTCCACCGGGGGACTTCACTGGCCCCTCGTCAGGCGCTGCGGCTCAGGCTGCTACCTGCCCCTCAGGTTCTGCAGCACCCCGTACACGTCCTCCTCTTTGCTCAGTCCCTCAAAGAAAGGCAGCAGGTCCAGGAGCTCCGTGTCAGTCATGTCATCAAACCACGACTGCACGGGAACCTTCACAAGACACAAATACATACATATTTAGAACCTGACGTTGTGTTATAACCAGGTGATACAAGCGATAATCCTGCCATCTGTGTTATGAAATGTCACTGGTCCGAAATCTTGCTTCACCTAACTGTATTAAACATCAAATATTGCTGTCCTTTTGGCACATTATGCAGCATTTTCACTTTCAGTGACCAAAAAACTAAGAGAAAAACAACAACAACAAAAAAATAATAATGTTGCCAGAATCTTGCAGTACCAGTTTAGGATCGTGTAAATTGAGGTAGGTACTAAAAGAAATACAAAAGAACAGTGATGGAAATCATAAGGAATTTATCTTGTTTCAGAATCTTCTTGATTCTGGTGCCATAATTCTTTTGCCACTTTTTCAGGCAGAAATATTAGTTTGAAAAAAGAAATGCAAAAGCCATATTATGAGATAAATTTTTTTTATACATTTAAATTAAATTACATAATTTTAAATTATTTTCGCAAGTTGCATTTACACCAATTTTTTTTTTTTAAATGTGGCATAAATAATTAAATAAAATAAATAAATCAGATAATTGGCCTTAACTATATATCCTAGAACTGTTTTTTTGTTTGTTTGCTTTTTAAATGGCACTTCATAAATTTATTTTTCTAAAATTATCATAATGTGTATCTTTAAAAAGGTATACTTTAGCCTTGTTTCCACCGAAATTACACGGAACAATTTTTTCCAGGAACTTTTTTTCCCCCATACCTGTTGCTATCTGCGTTTCCATCGCAGTCTAAAGTACCATGAAGATTAGATGGTGACGTAGGATTGGGCACGACTTTCTAGTTCCCGCTGGATTTTGTCCTCTGCATATAAGCTTAATAAAGCCTGAACCTCATTGTAGGTCCATTGGTCGTAATTTTTAAACTCCAAATGTTGATTTAAATAGCAAACAACTCTTACTGCATGCACCGCAACAGACAACCCTACTAAAGATGTTCAAGAGTAACCGAACTACAGTTTGGTTAATGGTTAAGTGTTTCATCAGCAATCAAAACTCACAGCATTTTCAGGATGGAAAATGTAGGATGCAGGGGAGTTGTCCACAATGATGACGTTCCTGAGCTCTCTCCCGAGCCGACTAAGGTCTTTGACATAGTTCCCTCTGTGGAAAACGCAGGATTCCCGGAAGAGTCGTGCCCGAAACACACCCCACTGGTCCAGCAGGTCTGCCACCGGGTCGGCATACTGAAGCACACACAGACGGAACAGACACTTAGACAAGTCAAAATAATTTTTTATATAAACTGTAGAGTCACTGTGGAATCATCCAGCTGCTCCCTGCAACAAATATAAATATAAAAACAGAAAATGCCAGCTGCTAGGGCAACGTAACACTAAAAATGTCTACAAAGAGGACTGTAAGGAAACCTACAAAACCATAGTCAGATACGTGCCTCTCAGTAAGAAAGCTTGCTATTAAAGCGAATGAGCCATTATGTCCTCGATATAACAGACACGAAAGCAACCAAGACACATGATCTAAACTACAGTGGGCCGCATACATTCTCAACAGCAAATGTGTCACTAACAGGAATGAAAAGAACAAAACACATCAGAGACATTAGCTACAGATATGGTGACAAATGAAACTTCACAGCATATCGTAAAAGCGGCCAAACTCAAACAATATGAGCTTTCAAAGATGAAGGCAGCAGCGACTGCAACTACTGGTACATGGCGCACATTCTGGAAGAGTTGCCATAGAGACACTTACCCATGCATTAGCGGCTAAAACAAACGCAGGCCACACAGAGACAGAGAGGGGGGTCAGATATTAGCAGAGCAGGTATGATTCAACACCTACCCAACAGACCTTAAATCACTCAGCGGGACTCTGGCAGGTATATCACACTACTTTCTCCCTTAAAAAACATTCAGACTGTTTCAGCCAGTGAGTGTTTGTGCACTGAGTTATGAGATGCTGACTGACTGCTGAGTCTTTTGACATGTTTGTTGACATTAAATGAGGCAGTGTCATAGTGTGGTGGACAAACCTTGGCTAGACTGGCTGTGAAAAGCACACATTCAAACAGCTCGCCCATTTTCTGCAGGAACTCGTCAACGTGCGGCCTTTTGAGCACATACACCTAGGAAGGGGAGATATTGTGAGCCATTTAAGTCAATTTAATGATAATAAGTGCTCATAATAGTGTTCAACAGTCAGGTTCCGGAAGTCAAAACTCTATACATTTTTTCCATATTAGGGAAACTGAGTTTTAATGATAACTTAGAAACCTTTTTAGACAGCCTTACTGTGCACTACAAGGTTGTTAATCGATGGTGTATGCTTCTGTTAAAGCCGTTGGAAAGCATTATTTCAACTTTTTAAAATTACCATTTAAAAGCGGAATTCCTGGTAAAAAAAAAAACTACATTAACCATGATGCTGTACAGTAAATTCCACCAATCAGAGAGTCGAAATAAGCAAACCACCCCAACAGAGCTCTTTTGCTCCACCTACTCCCATGAAGCTCTGTGATCGACCTAATCGAGTCCATCTCCCTATGTTCTCGAAATACTTATATATTTTTTTTATGTATATGCACATTTTGCAATAAACTTAAAATATATTGTTTCTATAGACAATCAACATTTTTAAATGAGTAGTTTTATATTTCTACATAGTTTTAATTTGATTATGTTGTTTGCAATGCTTCATGGGATTGTCATTCTTTTATGGAGTGAATTTTGTGCCATAATTAAACAAACAAATTCAGCACTTTGCAAACAAACTCAATCTGCTTTGCAAAGGGAAAACTCGACTCGCAAACAAACAGAAAGCAACGTGCAAATACAAAGGCCAGTTTGAGCGAGAACGCAGAGGAGTAACAAATGTATTGTGTTTTGCGAATGTAAATAAATATTTCACAAATAAATACAAACCATCCTGCAAATTGCATATAAACTGTGAACAAATACCAAACCTATAGCATATAAATGCATATCTGTCTGTTATGATTGTGAGACACTAGCCTTTTTATGAGATCTCTCGGCTCGATTTTCTCACAAATGTGTCCAGGCAGGTTCTCTCACAAATCTTCCAACTTCCTCTTCCAAAACAGCAGATGGCGCTATGCTAGGGAATCAATTTGACGCTAGAGAACAAGTGCAAAAACTAAAGACTTTTACAATTTTTAATGTATCATTTTGTAATACTTGGCGTTGTTTAATTTTTGTAATATCAATAATTTTCTCATCCAGTTTTTTTTTTTTTTTTCCCTAAAGAGACTGCCTTCCTTGTCTTGACTGATGGCAGAAGCCGTGCAAAACAAACATCAGAAATTCATTAAACTTAAATTATGATCCTTGTGGCTTTGAGGTTACGTAAATTTTGGCAGGTTACTTTACATTCATTTAATGCATGTAAATGAATAAAGTGATGAATGGAAATTTGGCAGTTCAATGAAGTATAGAAATTTTTTGTAATAAAATGAAAATGGGTAAATGTGAGATTACATTAAATAAATAAGCAAATAAATAATGTTTGTGTGTTTGCGTGCGTGTGTGCGTTTATGTCCATCGGACGCTGAGAACTCCTTTTGTGTGTGTATATTCTTTTATGGGAAAATGCTTATGCAATTTAGCTTATTGGGTTCATATTCTGGTCGCATCTGCTTGCTGGTATATAATATGCATCATCAAATCTTTTAAATAAAAAAATAAAATTAAAAAATAAATTAAAAAAACTACTCCACCAGACGCCACTGCCAGGATTTGCACTTGCTCTCTAGCACTACATTGATCCCCTAGCATAGCGCCATCTGCTGTTTTGGAAGAGGAAGTTGCTTAAATGCATTTGTGAGAAAATCTGCCTGGAAATATTTGTGAGAAAATCTGCCTGGACACATTTGTGAGAAAACCGAGCCAAGAGATCTCATAAAAAGGCTAGTGTCTCACAATCATAACAGACAGGTATGCATTTATATTCTATAGGTTTGGTATTTGTTCACAGGTTATATGCAATTTGTAGGATGGTTTGTATTTATTTGTGAAATATTTTTATTTGTAAAACACATTACATTTGTTACTCCTCTGCGTTCTCGTTCAAACTGGCCTTTGTATTTGCACATTGCTTTCTGTTTGTTTGCGAGTCGAGTTTTCCCTTTGCAAAGCAGATTGAATTTGTTTGCAAAATGCTGGATTTGTTTGTTTAATTATGGCACAAAATTCACTCCATATTCTTTGCCTCAATAAAGCCGTTAAGTACACAGTCTTGTACCTTTTTATTTTTGTCCAATTTTCAAATACTTTTCTGCTTCAAATCAAAGTTTTTTCACCTTGTAGGTGGTTGGCTTGGTTTATGGCTTATAATGCTTTAATAAAGTTTTTTAAATCCATATGGGAGAAATGAATAGATAAAATACTTCCGTAACCAACACAGCTGAAAAAGTGGATGGGCACTGTTGCACTCTATATATGTATTAAAATGCATATTAATAATAATAATTAAATCTTTATAAAACAATATAACAATAAATTATGTAATACAATATTGTCATAAACAGAGCCATTTAAGTCAATTTAAATGATAATAAATGTTCATAATACATATAATAAAAATGAAATCTTTAACATGAATATAAAATATAATACAATATTGTGATGCAGAGCCATTTAAGACAGTTTAAATATTAAACATTTTCATGATACATATAACCTTTATGAAACAAAATAATATATCTAATATGATACGCAGTCATTTAAGTTAATTTTAAAAAATAAGACATTATCTTTATAATATATAAAACCTATTATAATAATAGTAAAATAATAAATTAAGTGTAATTTTCTTGTTCTTCAATCTGAATGTCAAAACACAGAGGAACACAAATAAAGCACAGATGATTTGCATCAGCTCCATGAAGATAAACGGCTGCCACCTAGTGCAAGTAATCATGAATAGGCCTCCCAGGACAGACAGCCTATCCTGGATTACTTGAACAAGGGAACAGCCACTCAGCCATTTTCACCACTCCATCTAATGCAGCTGACACTGACATAAAAACTATAAATTGCTTCATAACTGCTATAGAACACACTAGAGTGTAATATGAAACCTGTGCATGTTTCCATCAATTCTGTACCTGATGCACTGTGCCATCTATCTCCACTGGGACGATGAAATCAGCATTGCTAATAGGCTATGAGAGAGAAACAAACACAAAACAGAGGAGTTATGACCCAGCATCAGATGGGAGACGAATGCAGAGAAAGTGACCCAACTAAGCCCACAATAAAATTAAGTTTCACACATTTTCTGAAATACCCGAACAGCCTTCCAGGCAGTATGCATGAATCTTATTAAATACTCATGTTTTGGTTTGTCATGCACTGGCTCAATACGCTTCTAATATGTTTTTATTTAATGTGGCTATTAAAAGTTTTATTCATTTTCATTTCATTTATTGTTTTACTGCAACTTTGTGAGCAACACTCAGGCTGTATCCTTCTCTGCCTTATTAGAATCCATCTTTCAAAATACAGAATATTGCTTTTAAATACCAATAATAAATCATATCAGGCTACATTTGATATATTAATCAGTTAATTTTAAAATTCTCATCAATACACAGCGTTTTATCACTGGATTCTATTAAAACATGTTTCATGTGCCTATTACACAACACTATCTTGAAAAACTCCAAAGATGATCTTAAAATATAAAAAGTAAAATGACCAAATGTGAATTTTCAGTTGCACTTCGTTTTACAGAACATGCACTTACGTGTACTTACCTAAGAAAGTATTAGACAATATAAGGTAACTACATGGGTTAAGGTTAGGTTTAGTGGTAGGTTCAGGGTGAGTACCTAGTTATTACCCAGTTATTGTAATAACTATAATAAAAACATATAGTATGTACATCGGGAAAATAACTGTAAAATAAAGTGCTACAGAATTGCATTCTTTTTGTCTTTTTTATAATAAATCATCAAATGAGCTTATTACTCACTTCAACTTTCTCAAAACATTACACAGCAATAAACAAACAGCTAATAAACAAATTGACAGCAATCAGAGGTTATTGATGTGTGATAAGCTCCATTTACTTATAATTTGCATAATCACAATGAAAGAGCAGTAATAACAAACAGCAGAGGGCGTCCGTGTTCTTTCAATACAAACCTTCCAAATTTTACTAATCAGGTGTGAGGGAGCTTCGAGTATGGCACACCACACACATTTGTCCTTACTAGCATGAATGAAATCAGTGGATCACAGACAAATTAACCTTGTACATCATGACATATGAAATAACATGAAAGGTTTTGGAATGGAAAAATGGACATATGAAATAACAAAAGGTTCTGAATTGGAAAAAGTTTGTGTGTTTTTAAGTATCGTATTTGATACATCAGGCTTTTACTTTTACAGGAGAACAATGAAGCTCACATGAAGTTTTTTTGTTGTTGTTGTTGTTTTCAGAAGTCCAAACTGTGCAAAAATATGCAATTTGTTGCAGCTGCTATTTATATTGCCAAAAGGATGAAATTCTGATAGCTTCTAGTATAAATCAATGAGATCTTTATAGCAGTATATCAGACTTCTAACATGTAATATGTTTTAGTAAGATGATATTTAAATGCTTAGTTTTATGATCAAAACGCTGTAGTTTTCATTTTGGCAATACAATGATGATTGACATAGATCAATTTTCCTCAAAAGCCTGATGTATCATATTTGATACTCACATTTTAACATTATTTTTTCTAGAAAAAAAAGTTGGTTGCTTCAGTACAGTATGTTCATCTTGAAATATTAAAAACACTATTAAAAAAAAAATTTTGTTTAAAGATAGCACATCAACGAGATGCAAGTACCATAACCTAAAGGGGATTTACAATTAAACTAAAAGGCTTTTTACTTGCTAAAAAAAGTATGAACTTATCAATCAGATGACAGAAGGCATGTAGTAGATTGTGATACAACAGGTTTTTCAGCAAAGTTGATCATGTTGATAATTCAAAAGTCTTAGAATTTTGCGTATCAAATACGATAAAGTAGGCTTTATAGGATTAAACTCTAAGTTATAATCAAACTATAACCATGCTAAACTTCTGAGCTTCACACACAGATCAAGATGATAAAAAAGCTCACTATTGAGTTTCACAATCAGTGTTGCTCTTCTACTCTCCTTCTACTAGCAGCAGAGACAAATGAGCCCTGACTGGGCCGTCACTAAGCATCACAGGAAGCTCTGCCCGCATGCATATATATCTCTGACGCAAATAGGTCACCGAGGGTCACCGTCACTGAGCAAAATACAGAGAGAAGTCAGTTTCATTGTGACCCATTCCTGGTTGTTTTTCTTTTGGAAATACCCGAATATGATCTGGACTACTTTCTACATGCAACAATTAATGAATTACCTTAAACGAGCTGTGCACCAGAGTCTCATCCAAGTCTATTACCACACACTTCTTCCCATAGTCATTTATGTTAACCTCAGGCAGGAGGTACTTCTCTGGAGGCTGTGGAAATGCAAAACAGAAAGAGATAACATGATTAACATAGAACAGGTTGAGTGTAATATGTGAGAAATAAGGCACGGGAGGTTAAGCCACGACGTGTTAGACTGTTATCAAGCAATATGAGTAAAAGGATGGGGGAAAAAAAAAAAAGTACTGTCCCCAACCATCTACACATTTCCTCTGGAAATTGTAAGAGAAAGCTTCAGGCATTTTAGGAAGTGTGTTTCCTGAGCTGCACAGATGACGCTCATGCAGTAACATCCCAGCTCTTTTCGAGCGGAAGTGGAAAGGATTATGGCCTTGCGTAGGGATTAAAAGGTTTTTCACACATTAATCAGAGATGCAGGTTGGGTAAGGTTAGAGAGTGTGAGAGTGACTTCAGCAGTGGCTGCCTGTATGAAATCCCATCACTTTATTTATAAGCTGTGGGTGAATGGGTCCATCTCTTGATCCAGTTCTCTAATCCTAGCTGCACCGTCTCAATTCATGCAGAGGCAATCTTGTTATAAAGGGAGGCAGTATGCTGTCGAGTCTATCTAATCTAAATCCCTGTCTGTTTAATGGGATGAATCAAGCTTAGGAGGAACCGCTGGAGTGCAGTCATGATCTCAGTCCGAACTGCTGAATAAACACAGAAAAACACTTACATTTCTGCTGGACGCAAGTTCCTGTTCAGTACGCAAACAACAGTACAGCAAATCAAGCAGCAGAAACTTGGGGATTGTGTGATCGCTGCTTCTAAAATCTTATGGCAAAATCATAAGATCTGATCTTCCCATCTGGACTTCAACAGCCTAGCATTGAGATTAAAGGGATAGTTCACCCAAAAATTCTAATTATTCCATGATTTACTCACCCTCAAGCCATCCTAGGTGTATATGACTATCTTCTTTCAGACGAACACAATCGGAGATATATTTAAAAATATCCTTAGTTTAAAAACAGCCATACGCATTCAATGTACGTCCAAAAAGCATTAAATTCCGCAACATAGTACACTACGCCATGACATACAACGCGTAGTATGTCATGTCATTACTGTACTACATCATGGAAGTTAAAATTTTTTGGACGCACATCAAATGCATATGGCTGTCGAACTATCCCTTTAACAGCAGAAGGACATGCTAAAGCCTCATCAATTAGATATTGCAGACAATCATCCAACCTATTTATGAACCTTTTGAAGTGTCTTTTTTTATTTATTTTTTTACTTTTGCCAATATCTAACATAATACGCAGAAAAAAACATAGCCGTTTGTAGGTCGATTTCCAAGGTGCAAACCAACACTCAACAATAAGGATGTCACAGTTAAAAGATCATTGAATATAACTGATCTTATGCACCGTTCAAAAGTTTGGGGTCAGTAAGATTTTATTAATGTTTTTTAAAGAGTTCTCTCATGCTCACCAAGGCTGCATTTATTTGATCAATGATATAGTAAAAACAGTAACTCCAATCTACTTTAGTCTACTTGTCACATGATCCTTCAGAAATCATTCTATTATGCTGATTTGGTTTTCAGGAAACATTCCTTATTATTATCGGTGTTGAAAACAGTTGGGCTGCTTAATATTTTTGAGAAAACCATGATATATATATATTTTTTTCTTTTCTTCAGGATTCTTTGATAAAGTTCAAAAGAATAGCATTTATTTGAAATAGAAATCTTATGTCTTTTCTAAATGTCTTCACTGTCACTTTTAATTCATTTAATGCATCTTTCTGGAAAAATGTATTAATATCTTTCTTTAAAAAAAAAAAAACGGTAGTGTACATTCATTTTTATGCCTTGCAAAACTTAAACGTTTGTTTTTTTGTGATGTACTCTACACTGTTCTTGTAAATTCTGCTGATCTATCTCTAAGACTGATTATCTAGCTGGATGACATAGATTAGGTTTTGTTGAATTCTCAGAAAATACCTCTAGACCTCAAAGCATTAGTAATAGTATATTAAATGATGAACCAAACAGTCATTTCCAGCTTGTTTCAAAGTTTCAAAAACTGTGAAAAGGAAACTAAAAGTTAATGAAAAATTGTATTATTTCTAGCAATTATAAAAATGCATTGCTAAAAACCAGTGAAAATATTGGCATGGGAAGTAAAAAATAGCCTGACTGACCAGCAGAAGAAAAACATTCTAGTCGTGAAATATTGCTTATCACCTTTCAACAGAAACTAGAAAATGCTGAAATAAACAGCATCAGATCTTTATCAAATCAGAAGTTGTCATACTCCCAATAGTTAAAAGCTGGAGGCTGGAGCCAACACGTTGCCCATAATTGTGTGGAGAAACATTAGGCTTTCCAGTCGCCGTAGAAGTAGTATAATATACAGTGTATGCAAGCATCCATCAGGCAAAGTGCATCACTGTCCACAGAGCCGCTTCAAAAGACGATTCGAGTGTACAGTGGTGCGACGCTCCATGCGGCATGCGAGAGCACACAGACAGACGGCACGGAGTGAAGTGGAATCATACATACACTGGGGATAGGGATGACCTCAACCTGGTCACACTGGGACATGAGAGATGAAGACAGAGGAAACAAACAGGAGAGGAAATGAGGTGCTGAACCACAAGACAAATGGACAATAATTCAGACACATGTGATACAGTCTGGACAGAAAAAGAGAGAGTCGATGACTTCTATTTAACATGAGCAAAACACACATGATGGCGAGACGTAGAAGCAGAGTCTCTGGATCATAAGCATCTGATCTTCTGTGATCACTTCCCTTATAAAGAGCATGTTTGGGCAGTCTCACCTTTGGTGGAGCTCCGTTCTCCTCCACAGGTGGGGGCAGAGGGCTGCTGTTGTTGTTGGGGGTGGCGGGGGGCTCGGCATCGTAACTCCTCAGACAGCAGAAAAACGAGCTGAAGATGCTGCGAGTCCTCTTTTTCTTCAGGCTGCTGTTAGACAGCGAAACTAAAAAAGAACAGACAGAGACAACATAGGTTTAAAACAAATGACTACAATTATAATTTACTGAGGATGCATGATATTTTTAGTGACCCCACTGGTATATTATTATTTCAGGTTGTCCATTATAATAAATTCATGTGCTTTACGCTTTTCACGTTGTAAACACTGCGCTTCCGGGTCCTATGTCAGAACGGTGGCTCAGTATTGGCCGGCTCCTGCGTCAGCACCACACGTATGCATCAGTGCTCAGGTGAACAGCGTTAGAGACTGACACAGAATAGAAGAAATTGTTGAATAAACTTTTTTTTTTGCAAACCAAAATTATTCTTGTTGTTTCATAAAATTAAGGTTGAACCACTGTAGTCACATGGACTATTTTAAAGGTGTCTTTACTAACTTTCTTGGCCTTGAAAGTGGTAATTGCACTGCTGTCTAAGGGGGATCAAAAAGCTCTCAGATTTCATTTATAATCCAAAGATGAACAAATGTCTTTCGGGTTTAGAACTTAAAGGGGAGTAATTAATGACAATGTTTTGGGTGAACTAACACTTTAATAATTTCTTTAAAAAATGTTTTTTTGAATGGTAGTGTACATTGATATGTAAACAGGCCATGATATTGTTATCTGTAATGCTATAATATTAACAAGCTGCAATCAGTATCAGCCAAGTTTTCAACCAGTATCAGCCAAGTTTTTATACGCTATAATACGTATACTTGTGGCTATATACAGATTTAATAGAGATAAATACAGAATGGCTAGGGTCAGAAGTTAAATAAAGTAGATTTTTAATGTTTAAGATGGGACGAATTCGTTTTAGTCAGTGAAGCATATCTACTTTTTTCCTACGCCCCATGACGCTTTGAGCAAATTATGGGAGTAACTAAACTGTAAACAATCAGTGTAAGGTTGGCTCAATGAACAAAATTCAAAAACCGGGTACAACGAGATTAGATTGTTCTACTCAACCTTCAACCATCTGACATTAAAAGGACATTTAAAAGCGTCAAAGCATTAACAAATTACTACCACAGACTAGAGTTGTCAAAAGTACCAACTTCTGTACCTTTTGATACTGAAATTTAAAAAATGTGATGCTTTGAGAGCTGTTAAGCGGATTTGTAAACACCTCTGATTGGCCATTGTGTTGACACGCTCATCTGATAAGTCTGTGATTGGCTACAATGATCAACGCACAGCAGCGTTTGAAAGCACATGGAAGTGTTTGAATTTGAAAGCGTTTTGAAAGCGGGAGAGGAGCTATTGAAAGCAGGTGTCTCTCAGCGGACTGGACCGTGTGTATCTGTGTAAGCACTCGGTGAAGAGCTTCATTGATGACTATTTACAACGTTTTACAGCGTTGATCATTGAAGCCAATCACAGACAAATCCGATGAGCCGTGAACACAATGGCCAATCAGCGATGTTTACGAATCCGCACAACTCTACCACAGACCACGAATAACCCCAGATTATTTCCGCAGCAATATTATGGATGTGTTAAATATCACTTAAGTAATATATATCTGTATTATGTAACACATTGCCTTAATCAAAAATGTTAATTAACTGGAACATTAAGGCCCGGTTTCACAGACAGGGCTTAGCCTAAGCCAGGATTAGGCCTTAGTTCAATCAGGATATTTAAGTAGCTTTTATAAACATGCCTTACAAAAAAACATTACTGGTGTGCATCTTGAGACAAAACAATGGTACTGACATATTTTAAGATATTTCAGTGAAAGTTGCTTTCAGTTAAAACAGCTCAAACATACATGCATTTTAGTCTGGGACAGGCTTAAGCCTTGTCTGTGAAACCAAAGTTAAGAGATAACTTGTCATTGTGACAGACGATTCACACTTTTTCATATGGTTACAGTGGAATACAAAGGGAAAAAAAATAATAATCAGGAGGAAAAGAATGCAGTGACTGAAAAGAGCTCTTGCCATGGATATTCTTGTCATACAAAGTCACATTAAAATACCAAGTGTAACGTCTGAACATGAGAACATGAAGAAAATTTTAAAGCTCATTCAGTCAAACTGACGGATAAGGAGTATTTATAGCACCGCCTTATGATTTGAAATGATTTTTTTTAGTATTTTTGAATGGAACTTGGAAGTGCGGAAGCGGAAGTGCCACCCAAAATCTAAAACGCAGTAGGCTCGTTAGGATAAAGGTGGATACATGGCATATAAAGTTCAATAACACTCATTTGGGACACTTGATTTTGGAAATGCATGAACAACCTTTAGGGAAATGGCTTTCACCCAGTCAAGATGTCACATGGCATCTTTAATTAAAAGTCCAGTCTATTACAAATGATTAAAAACAGGCTTTACACCAATACACTGCACATAATGAGGGGACGCCAAAGACCCTTGCGGTTCTCCTCTCCTCATTCACACACACGCTAATAATAATCTGCCTTCATTCCAGCGCCACAGCAGAGGCTCTGAATGTTAACACTGAGGTCACCAGCAAGTAAAGGCCCTTTAAAAATAGTGACAAGCAGAAAAAAAAAATGAAACTAGACCCCACTCGCTTACAAACCCCACCCCGTCCCCTTTAGGCTCCTAAACCCTAGTCCCTCCACTCATTGGCTCCCGACTCCAGCACCATTTTAAGGGACAGAGGTTATTTTCCCTTGTTCCTGAAGTTTCACTGATGACTTCAGAGAAGCACAGATGAGCGGAAGAGGGGGAATATTTGAGGGAGAGAGGGAAGAAGAGAGGAGGGGCAGCATCAGCAGAGGCGGGGCTAAGAAAACAAACAGCCAATGGGAACCATGCATTCCTCTCCCGCCCCTTTAACCATCTTAAAGGTTCAGCTGAACATCTCATGCTTTTCACCTCAAAATCCAATAACCTATGCGAAACATGACACTAACATTTAGTATGAAATTTTATTCCTTTTCAAATGCACCACAAACTGGAAAGATCCTGCTGATTTTACAGCAACAGGACTTAGCTTATTAAAAGACTGCACTTTAAGTGGACTTTCAATAGTTTTGATTAAGAAAGCAGCTTTTAATAAAGCATTACCATGTGTTATTTCGCTTTAAAAGAAGGGCTAGGATCATTTTTCCTAAGTGGGAGGACAGCAGCTTGGCTTCACTCAGGAATATTGGAGGAACTGACGTGTCAGGAAGCATGTTCAGCATCATGGTTTGAGGTGTAAAAAAACGTATATCTTGATATCTAGATCAACTCAGTAGCCTGTCATAGTGAGTGTATCTTTGCAATGCCACAACACAAAAATCATAAACACGCATCTGTCTGTAATCTAACTTTTATTTAAATGCCTTTACCACATATAAAGAGTAAAAATATAGACTACAAATGCATCCAATGAACAACTGGCTGTTATATAAACTACTTCCATTTGCACTCCAAACAAGTAAAAGAATAAAATGCAGTAAAGTACAGGACGTTTTGCATAATTGTGGACAGAATGCAGAAAAGATGCCTGTCAGGCAACGGGCCAGAGACATTGATCACTGCGGCAGACTATCAGATGCCATCAGAGCTCAAGCAGCTGCCTTTAAAAAAATCCTGTAATTACTACTGACTTTAATTACTTCTGGCTTAATATTAATCTACATGTTGGAAAGACTCATTAATGGCTTTGAAGAGGGAACCCTGGTCTGGATGAGATCAAGGCAGTAGATGTGAGTCACAAAAGGCATTTAAAGTGTTGCCTAATAGGCCATCAAAAGCGCAAAGGACAATTTTAGATTGGTAAACTTTATTCTGCGCTGTTTTGAGAGGGCAGCTGTTGAAGAGCTTCTCCACTCAGCCACCCAGAGGTCAAAGGTAAAGCCCTGGAAGTGCTCCATCCAAATGCCTGCTGTCAGAACCGGACATCCTCAGATGAGCATCCCTGCAAAACTGCCTTATATAAACAAATCTTTTTACTTTCAATTTTCATGTAACATGTATATATTTTAAGGCAAGACACTATTTTCATGCACTGGTCAATTCTGAGATTTTTTGCTTTCATAACAAACATGCAACATGTTCGTTCAAAACACATTAAGACTGGTGGAAAGAAAACATCCAAAATAGCAGTAAAATGTTTAATACACTATCTTTTTGCATCTGTAGATTTTAATTGCAATACATATCTTTAAAGACTGTTTCTCAAAATGAGCTTTTCTCCTGTACTGAGCCAGAAATCTCCATGTCAGTAGCAGTAGTACATACCCCAAACTTTAGTTTTATTCCTATGAAGGTTTTTATTAATTTTTTTTTTACACAGTGGAATGTGTTCATATATCATTCACCTGATTTATATAACAGTCTATACCACATCCCCCCCAAAAAAATTTTTTTAAAAAAATGGTGAAATATATATATTTTTTTTTAACTGTTGACTCTTGACAGTATTTTCTGATTTATGGAGTAATAAAAAGAGATGTCCAAAATCCCCTCTTTAAAAACGTTTAACTCAAATATGTCGACAAAACAAAGCTTTATCCAATGTTCCTGTTTCTGTTCTGGAATTTAATACTTATTAATGCATCTGAATATTTAAACAACATTTCAGAAAACTTTGAAAACGTTGTCTTAATGTAACGTAATTAATCAACTGGGTTTAATCAACAAGTGTACCCTATTCATCGGTTCTGTCTTGCCTTAAACTGAAAAAAAAACATTTTTGGCGCATAAAATTATGTTTGCCTCCTGACAACCTACACAGCATCACAACTCGCCCGTGTTTTGTAAAACTAAATTGTAGGCAACTAAATAACGCACCTACTTAACTATTCCTGTTGCTGACTTGACTGATAGAAAAAGAAATCAAAAGTCCACCGCTTCTTAAATAAAACATGCGCCCTTTAAAGCACTCTACTTACGCAAGTCTGCCCCGTGACAGAAAGAAACATGTTTACGTTGGTCTCCATCCACATCACGGGCGACCAACGCTGACAGAGCCCAAACTCTCGCTCTTTAGCGGTTTACATTGCGCCTTTGCGACGACTCAATTATATAAACACACTTGATTGTTTTGCATCAAAAGTAACACATTGTCATATGATGAAAGTATATTAAAAGTTATTTTAATAAAAACACTATATCCTCGTTTGTGTTAGTCCAAACAGGGATGAAATGCCTGAAATGTTTCTTCTCCGCGGACGCAGGCTCGCAGCCCGCTCGTTTAAAATGGTGGGTAAAGCTAACAAAACGCGCTACGGCGACCAACTTCAAAGCACAAAAACACCTCTCACCTTTCTCAGCATTTGACGAGAGTATCTCCTCCTCCTTGGGGTTCGTAACCTGCGTTATTATGGACGTGTTGTCCATGGAAACGAGATGTTAGCTCCTTTTTCCAGCGAGTTCTGGCCGTGTCCGTGTTTCAGGTTGTGCTAACAGCTAGTCGAGTTAATGGCAGATCTCCAGCCAGCCAGCAGACTGCTGTCGCTCAGGCTAGCGTGGGCGAACGGACTGCACCCGACCACTAATCTTTGCGTTTTGTTGCATTAAAATACGCGTCGCGGACACACATTTGATCAATCAGCCCGTGCGGATGCGCATTACAAAAATCAACTGCGCCAGCGCCGAATGGCTAACAAGTAGTTGGAGGTTGGATTGCTAATATAGGATAGCGTTAGCGAACTGACCATGAAACCTCCGAATGCGGGCTGAATAAATGACCCGCGCGATGTCTGAACGCTTGCGTTTAAACTCCTGGAGCTATAGCGGAGAACGCCGACATCTGTGCGCTTAAACGATCGTCATAAACTGTCTCTTCATGTTTTCCCGTGTTTTCTGATCTCTGCTTCCAATATGGAGACGGCGAGTGTTTGATATTCACGAGATAGAGCTGAGGAACAGCAGGAGGAGGTATTTTCTGGGAACCCCCTCCCTCATATTAAAAATAAAAGCACGGTCTGGGAGCGCACAGTCCGCCCAATGAAAGGAGTCCGAACAACACTTTAGGCACTCGACTATGGAGTTGCGATATTTAACAAACGAAGTTCAAATAAAATACACGAACATTTGGTCTGGTTTATGGTTTTCTGTTCTGCTTCGTGATCATTAGAATGAAAAATACAGTGAGAAAACAATAAGCTCACAATGTTTTGATTTCTTCATACTGTTATGTATTGAGCAGCTTCAATATGTGAATAAACAGTGATCATGTAGAGTACAGAAACGGATATAGAAGGTAAATAGGCATCACACTGTACAATACAGTTAGACAAATTTGCCTGTGCCTGTATTATGAAGTGAGAAACTGTATATTTCTGCCTGTGAGGTTTAAATAGTAAAGGGCTTTCCCTTTGCGCAGTTAATTTCCATAACATGTCTCCCTCTGCTGTTCAAAGATTTTGTGGCACGTTTGTAAC
Source organism: Anabarilius grahami (assembly GCA_003731715.1). NCBI lineage: Eukaryota > Metazoa > Chordata > Actinopteri > Cypriniformes > Xenocyprididae > Anabarilius > Anabarilius grahami. The sequence continues at coordinate 8,086,473 of RJVU01044706.1, read as the reverse complement.
ATATCTCTAACATCTTTTTCTGCCCCTTTTGAAGTTTTTTATTTCGCATGTTTCCATATGGTTCTCTGTCTCTCCATATTATGTTAAAAAATAAATGAAAAATAACCTAGTCAACCCACAATGGTGAATGTGATTCACCAAGTGCGACATGTTCCTGGATCAACATCTTTGTTGATCCTGGAACAACATTCCAATCAACCAATCAGATTTGAGGGACAAGTTTAACGTTTATGTCAATTTTAGACATACAACCAGGGTTAGGTGCTTCTACATCAATGTTATTCACCTATCTTTCCCCTCTGATTTTAGGGATAAGTTATAGGTAGGATTAGGATTAGGGGTAGAAATAGGGTTAAGACTAAATTTACTGACAGGAATGTTGTTCCAGGATCAACAAAATATGTTGATCCAGGAACATGTCTTACTTGGCAAAATCACGGTGACCAACAAAGAATATGATCTGTATTTAATGTTGACACACCCATATTAACAAAAATGTTAAGCATTTCCATGTTAACCAATGCATTTTGTTTTGAGTTATAGCTATATTATATAAACATATCTTTATTGCAAACTTTCTTCTGCATGCATATTAGGCACTTTGGGGTTGTAATCAGGCCCTAATTAAAACAGCTAATTGGAGTATTCCAGTGAATGCGTGCATGTAACCGTTTTGACTTTCTAATAGTGTATCTCTTTTATGCACTGTAGCCCACAGTTGAAAAATATATATACCAAAGTAATGTCTGAAGTGAGTGATGGTTAATTCACTGTAAGAGCTCACGGGACTGGTTTGCGCAACAGCCTATCATCCCACGGACCAGAACATAACAAAAGAAAGCATTTTCCCAACCAGCCGTCATGCACCTGTACCATTTAGCGCTGGTTCTTGAATTTGTGCGCCTTTTTGATGGACAGTTCTGGTGCCACCCCTCTGCGGTTCCAGTCCGGATTATAAATACACTCTCTACACCCCCTCCCGCAACATCCACACCAGCTACTGCTGCCTCTCACAGTGCACCATCGGCACTGGGAAACCGGGACGGATGTATTAGGAGAAGCCCCTACTCACCCCCCTTTTCTTTTATTTTTTTCCCCCCCAATTTTGTGGGGGTTGACATCTGTCTTCAAACATCTGTGAAAGGCTGATACGAGGTTAGTACTGAGCCAGTGCACTTCGTTTTGAATTACTGTACTTACTGTACACGGTGTTGTAAACAGACAGAGTCCCACGGACTATAAGCGTGTGGGCGTTTGGAGCTGTGCAGCATCATTTACATCTGAAAGAACTTTATATTTGTGTGTAGCCTATATTAATGGTCTACACAGATACCCTGATTTTAATTGAACAGGTGCACGCATGCTTTCGTGATTATTGAATGTTAAAATAAAAGAAACTGCCTGTCGAGAGCGCTCATTTGGGAGTTCAGTCCTTGGATTTTCATACTCCTGAAGGATCTCCTGATGTGTGGGAGATCGCATTGCGCTGCAGCTGCCGCACTGTACCATGAGCAACTGCTCAGGCTAAAATAGGAAGAGGTTGTACGGCGCAGCTGACTGTGCTGTTTCTGAGGAGCCGTGAAAACAGGCACTCCCATTTAAGTCACTGACTTACAGTCTTCCGAGAATTAGACTGGCTGTCAAATAAGTGCGAATAATTTTTTTGTTGTTTAGTTCGTTTTAGTTATGTTATTGACTGGCTTAGGCGAAGTTTTGGTGTTAACGTAGGCTATAATGCGTAAAATAATATGCATCCTTTATATTAATTCTTCATGAGCATTGTGTGTGAACTTTTACTGATGGTAATTAGTGAGGAGTGTTGCTAAATAGCAGCTTATATTTACTTTTACTGTTGGCACTTGGCAGAGTGGCCACAGGGTTTACAATATAACGTTAATAAACATACTGTAACGAATAAACTATGAAAGTATATTAACAAAGTATATTAAAAATAAATTAAAATTTAAAAGGCTCATATGAAATTGGCCTACGGGTTAATATGTTTTGTTGTACCATTTACACTAATGTTTTGAAGCATTACAAATCACCGCTCCTTTATAAATTGGACTTTAAAACTAGTTCTGCAAGTAAAACTTGTTTATGGGTGTCAAACCCCGAAATCAAATGTCATCTTGACAACGTCACTGTGGTAGTTGCAGTGAACGGGAATTATAATCATCACAATTATTTAAAAACATCTCTCAATAAATTAAAAATAAAACTGTGCTATTTTGATTACTACCACTTTTTTATATTTATCTTCTGAACCGTAAATTTTTTTTTTAACTCCAACTGCAAATTTGTAAAGTCATTAATATTAATAGTCACGTCACAAAGCTCTCCTGTGATTGGACAGATATTTGCCCGCTGATATTATTAGTTGACAATTTAACCGTCTTCTCCTATCGCTTCACAGTATAACCGTAGTGTTTTTATTGTCTTACGGTTTTAGAGCTAAACTTTCGCACTAAACTTAAATATACTTTTCTATATACGAAAAGTATTGATATAGTGTCCTTTTGACCTGGTTTAAAATATCTGAAAGAAGAGAAGAATCTGTGGATAACTGAGGAGTGTGTGAGTGACGTTTGACCTGTAACGGCCGTTAGTGAGTATATCAGCGGAGCTAATAAAAATACTGTAATACGAACAAATAATCAAATAAAAACGAAATACGATTCGACATCATAATTAATAATTGGTTTATGAACATTTCACATGGCAAACAATAAAAACTTCTTTAAACTTGTGGATAGTATGTATCTATAAGTTTCCATTGTATTTAACGTTACCTTATTTATTTTCTGCTGTGGTGGTGGATAATTTTAATAACGTGTAATTAGATTTTAATGTTAAGACTTCTCTTCAGGTTAACCATGGGGATCAAGACAGCCCTTCCCAAGATTGAGCTGTACATGTACACTGCTGCCGTCTCTCTTGCACTCTTGTGGGCAGGGAGCTGGATCATTGAGGCCTCCAGTGGTACACTTTATTTTTATCTCTTGCTTTTTCTTGCTTCATTAAGATCACAGAATTATAGTCATGTCTATCATGGATGCCCTAGAACACGACTAGTAAAGGTGCATTTTCTCTTGTTCACTGTAAATTAGAGCACTACAGATATAGTATTATTTTTTATGTGTTGGCAGACTGTTTTGCATATTGACATCCATGCTGGTACTGGAGCCATGTCCTGCCCCAACCTTTTTAAAGATCACGTATTGATCTACTTTTCAGTACATAAACAGAAACATCAGTTTAGACTGGGGTCTAAATTTTCCATTCCTACATTGATAACCCTCAACAACCCCTGACTTTCAAATAAGATCTGTTATGCAATTTGTATTATCTTTGTAATTCATGTTACAAAGATTTGTCAGATTTCACAGGACCATCTCATAATCTCAAAATATATTTTAGAGTCTGGATTATCACAGAGAAGCCTCTGAATATGCAGGCTGGCAAAATTTACCTTATGTAATGCTATTAGGTTTTGCTCTGGAGGCTGCAGCTCACATTATTTGCTGGTGAATCATGTGAATCTGATGTTCATTTTATTTCTTTCAATGATACATGGAATACATGGTTAGCTGTCTGCAAAGACTGCATGCATACACAATAAATATTGTAATTTTATAGCAATGAAACAAAGTTTAACATCCTTCTTGATATCAAATGGAAAAGAAACATGACCATGGTCATGTGGCAAGTTTTATTATTTAGCCTGGTGGGTAAAGCTAACAAAACGCGCTACGGCGACCAACTTCAAAGCACAAAAACACCTCTCACCTTTCTCAGCATTTGACGAGAATATCTCCTCCTAACATCCTGCTAACATCATTTTGTGAAAGGTGATGATTCACAAAATCATCACCTTGCTGATTTTGTGAATCATTTCTCTTTTATTTCCAAGAGCATGTAAACAGGAAGGCATTTAGGGAGAATGTGAAACCAGGATGGCACTACTTCGGCCGAAAAATGGCAAGTATCATATATCTCTGTTATTACATGAATGATTTGTATTAAATCATATTTAAGTTTTCTGTGACTGTTATCTTTCTCTTCAGGATGTTTCAGATTTTGAATGGGTTATGTGGTTTACCACTTTCCGCAACCATATCCTGTTTGCCCTCTCCGGTCATGTGATCTTTGCTAAGATCTGCTCGATGTTGTCTCCAAAGGTACCGTATGTGTTTTTCAGCCTGTGCACAATGATCGGTTCATTTACAAGGATTTAAGAGTAATACTATTTCTTGTGCTATTTTTTGTGGGTGTTTTGCAAATGTTGCATGGTTTTATGTGCCAACAGAATCAACCGTTAACCAATGATAGTGGAAAAACAGCATTTTGATATTAACAATGTGTGTGTGAATCGATCTAACCTGAATGTTTTGTGAAATGTTGTCAGCTGTCAATGAAGACTGGTATAGATGCATTCAAGGTAACTCTGAAAGTACTTATTTTCTTTGTTCATACTGCCTGACCAACTAATATTAGTGCTGCTACAACTCCAGCGAATACTGGACTATTTTGTAATTTCTAACACTTAGAAACAGTAGCTGCTTAAAAGACCTTTAAAACCCCATTCAATATTGTTGCATGTGACAGCTGGATGACATAAATGTGTTTTTTCACAAGGAATTTTCTTCTTAACCCACAGAACAGATCTTTGATCTATATGGTGTATGGATCTCTAGCTGTCCTGATTACTATGGGATGGACATACATCTCTCTCGTCCTGTCTCACTGCATCATCCTCTACAGTGTGGCCCTCGTCAAGAGGAAGTGGCTGTGCTTTGTGGCTGGACTTACCAGCCTGGCAACTTTTAAGATGGAGCCCTTTAATACTTGGCAGGTGAGAAAGTCCATAGTTATTGTATCATCTTTTATAATGCCTCTTATAAGGTTTGGGCCGATAGACAATGTCATCTTCCATCACCGATGGCTGACAGACATCACAATGTTGAGCCGGCATCATGATCAAATGGTGGACCACAGTCCGCATCCGGACCACGAGACAGAACGGTAGCACCATTTTACTGTTTCTAGTTGAAGTGTGCAGTGCATCAAAACAGCGGTGCGGATCACACCACGAGCTCTCAGGATTGTTTGTGGTAAAGATATTTCAGTGCTATATCCTCTAGTAGTTTTATCTTAAATCAAACACGCTTCATTCAAGCCCTTTCAGCTCTGTGTGCACTCTCTCTTTCTCCAGACGTGCACCACATTAAAGGTGCATGTCCACTGGCGCTGAGCGAGCGTTTTTAATTCTTTCCAATGGAAGTTGAGCTTAACGCTCAGAAGGGAACGCGAAGCCCCCCCGATGTCATCGTCAATTGCAGTGTTTTACTGTAGACATCGTCTGATGCCAATTTGGTAGACATCGCCCAACCCTACCTCTTATAAAATGTTTTCCCCCACAGTCTAACCAAAAAATAAAAAAATAATGTTAAACCCAACAAACTGGCCAAATGGGGCATATGTAAATGGGTGCAATTCAGGTGTCTATATCAGCATGTGAAAAACCATTTAGTTTTGTCATTTTAATGTTCTGATAATTTTCTGTGTTTTGATGCAGGAAGGCTTTGCGACTGGCTCCTTTGATCTGCAAGATGTCTTGTTCTACGGAGGCTGCGGCTTCTCCATTATGCGCTGTATCAGCTTTGCTCTAGAGAACTGTGAGAAGAAAGACGGTAACTACAGTTTCTTGGATCTGATCAAGTACAACTTCTACCTCCCCTTCTTCTTCTTTGGACCTGTCATGACCTTTGATCGTTTCCATGAGCAGGTGAGTCCTGTACATCAAGAATCTGATACCTTCCTAACATTCTCAAGAAAACTACAATTTAAAAGGTCCGGTCTATAAAATTGTGTTTATAAAACAATCTATATAAAAGAATACATAAATGTAATTGTGTTGATAATGTCACTCTGGTTAAGTATGCACTATAATGATCCCTCTAATATTCTCAGGCTAACAACCCTAACTTGACTCGTAAAGAAAGAGAGATGTGGAACATCACCATTCATGCTGTGGTGCACCTTGGGGCTATTTTGGTGGTGGATGTCTTCTTCCATTTCTTGTACATTTTGACCATCCCTGGCGATTTGAAGCTTTTGAAGCAAGTTTCTGACTGGTCTCTGGGTCAGTTTGATCAAATTATTTAATATTAGTAAATAGCTAGAGCTGCACAATTAATCATAAAAAGATTGCGATCTCGATTCAAACACCCAACTCAATTTAAACACAAACACAACTCAATTCAAAGATCTTCTTTTATTAATGACAACGATTCGCCAGTGTCTATTAAACCTTTGACAAAATCATATCGGAACATTCAAATCTGTTTTCGCGCTGCCGCCTTGATCCAGAGAGAGCAGTTTTGAACTACACAGTTGTTATTTCTGTGTTACAAATATTCAAATTACCACAGAAGTACTGAGATAAAAGTTTAAAGTTAGAATATAAACACTGATGTCTACGATAGCGATCAAAATAGAGCAAACCACCTTTTGAAACTAACTTGGCACTTCAAATAACGGTTGTATTAATTACATCTTGCGCCACTAGGTTACGACAAGTGACTGTTAAAAAATGTATGTCATTGAATCATTCATTCAAATGATTCATTCAAAAACATTGATTCATCCAGTAATGAAACAAGTATTTATTAATTAATTAGTCATTGAATTCATTCAAAAATATTTTTTTTAAATAATTCATTCAAATTAATTAAACAGTTTTCCAGCAATTAATATTTTGTCAGAACCTCTAGTAAATAACATTATTTTGTTTAGTTGTATATTCAGAATCATGGGAGAATCGTGATCTCTATTTGAAATAAAAAAATCGTGATTCTCATTTTATCCAGAATCGTGCAGCTCTATAAATAGCTAGAAAACACAGTGGATGTTTAGTAATGATGTTACAAGTAGTTTCTGATTATTTGTAAGTAGTACAATTTCATTTGTTTACTATCACTACAATATTGATTGTATTGCTTTTCAGCTGGTTTGGCATACTCTAATCTGGTGTATGACTGGGTGAAAGCAGCCGTCATGTTTGGTGTCATTAACACGGTATCCAGACTGGACCATCTTGACCCCCCTCAGCCTCCTAAATGCATCACAATGCTCTATGTCTTCGCTGAAACGTAAGTATGGTCATTAATAGACGAGAAATAGAGCATGTTTTTGGTCTATGTAACCAGATCAAATGTTGACAGTTTCTTCTGACATTGACTTTTTAGACACTTTGACAGAGGAATCAATGACTGGCTATGCAAGTGAGCAAATAATCAATCCCATATGTTTATCATCACATGTATCATTTTAATATATATTGCTATATCAATCATACACTCAGAAAAAACATTAATCTATACAACATTTATCTCCTGTTCTCTGTTAAAGATATGTCTATGACTATATCGGAGAAAACCATGAAGCTATCTTCAAGGAGCTTCTTGCAACCATTTGCACCTTTGCTGTCACAACTCTGTGGCTTGGACCCTGTGAGATTGTTTACATCTGGTCTTTCTTTAACTGCTTTGGCCTAAACTTTGAACTGTGGGTGGCTAAGTTATTTTCACTGCCACCATTTTCCACCATTGAGGTAAGATATCCACTGAACAAATACACTCTCAAATTATTTTCTTTGAATATTACACCATGGACTGAATAGCCTTGCATTTCACTGATATGATGCTGATAGATAAAGCATTACATGGCCTGGCTTCACATTATTTATCCGAGTTACTTACTCCTTATGCCCCAAATCATAGACTGCTCTCTTCACAATCTAATCTGTTGGCTGTTCCTCAAACCTGCTTAAAATCTTTGGGTGACAGGGCTTTTTCTTCTTATGCTCCTATTATTTGGAACTCTCTTCCTGTTGAACATAGAGAAGCTCAGACTTTGGGGATTTTAAAAACTCAACTTAAAACATATTTTTTTAAGACTAGTGTATGCTTGCTGATTTTTTTTTTTACTTTGTTATGTATTGTTTATCTTGTGTTCAGTGCTTTGAGAAGCTGCCTTTAAAGGCACTATATAAGATAAAATAAAACAGTTTATTATTATTATTATTATTAATATAAAAAATAACAGCATTGGCTTACTCTGAGTTCACCCAGAATGTAATATTAATATTTTTCCAGCGGAATCTTATGTCCGAGGCAATGTCACGTCGAATCAGGGGCTTGTTCAATGCTGTTAACTTCTGGCAAATTATCCTGTACAATGTCCTGGCACTGAACAGTCTGGATTTTGCTCAGCTGGTTGCTAAGAGACTGCTTCTTAAAGGTAATTGTTTTGTTTTAGATCATTATATAATGAAAACTAAAACAAAAGTGGCTGGCATCTTGTGTAGAATGTGTGTTAAACCTTTCTTACATATATAAATCACTTATATACAGTATATATACATAGTGCGAT
>RJVU01044706.1:8063145-8077975 GCA_003731715.1 Anabarilius grahami | reverse complement strand
ATGAACCATAGTGGGTATTTCATGCAGCAGTAAAAAAGTAACATTTATAGAATGATTATGAACTTTAATGAAACAATATTGGAACATTTTGAAAAAGGAATTTTTTAATCCATTTTTAATTCATCAAGAAGAGCAAGATTTTCACTGCCTTGTCCTTTCCTCATTGGGAAGCGCTCAAACACATTATTAACATCTAAGTTTGAGCAGATTATCTCTGTACCTCTCGTTGGTTTTATATGGATTACATAATCAGAATATTTGTTTTGAATTGGTTCATTTAAATTTCACATTCCAAGCTTTCTATAGAAGATAAGTTTCGGTTCATTTTTGAGGAGATGGGTGACAAAGAACGCTAATTTAACATGCTAGAATTAAAACCCGATTTAGAACAATGCATAGTGCCACTTGGCCAGGTGTGCCAAAATACTTATTTATAAACTTTAATATTTCATACAAAATAATCACAAAATGTTTTTTTTTTCTTTAATTTGGCTAGCTGGTTTTCATGTTGAAATAGACTATTGTCTATTATTATTATTATTGTCTATTACTATTAATGAAAAGCCATGCATGGATTAAGGCCACTGGAACCAGGATCGTGACTTAAACGCGCAGTGTCATCTCTCATCACACGAGCGACGGTGAAAGTCCATTTCTGATTTTATTGTTGTTTAAACATGCGTGTTGAAGCGTTTTAATTTAAATATATTTTAAAAAATCTTTATTTTAGATATTTTATATGGTCTATTGGTGAAGTATCATTGATCACCGTTGAGGGGACGATACATTGTATCCCCACCGCTGATAAAAATGATCCAGCAGAGGCAGGGATATTTAGACGAAATCCCATCCATCTCCCCCCAGAANAAAAACTCCAGAGGAAAGCATGTACATGGAGAATAATAGGACCCTTGTGATTCCCTCAGGCTTCCCCTTGTCCACTCTCTCGGTGCTGTTTGTGACTTACTGTGGTGTCCAGCTGATAAAGGAGAGAGAGCGAAAGCAGGCTCTACTGGATGATCCGGAACCAGTGCCGCCCCCAGAGGCAGGCAAACAGAAGGCCGAGTAAAGGACAGAGAGGTCATTGAATCCGATCCAGCTCTTGAGGTCCCTCTTGTTAATTCTGCCCCTGAGCTTTCATGCCAGACTGAAGCAGTCCCATCACTATGGTCACTGCTTTGCACAACTCTGTTTTAAAAACACAACATGTTTTAACTGTGAATAGTTCTGAAGTGCACTTGCTGTAGTCAAATGCAACCTGTTCTCCGACATAATCTAGCACAGGCAAACCAAGAAGTGCATTTTTTATTTATATTTTCAGTGGATGGCTTTTTAAAGGATGGGCTTACCAAATATTTTATGAATAAATAATATATTGAAAAATAAAAATAAAATTTACAACGTTTTCAGGGTTGTCTTTTGTTTCAGTCCTTCTTAATATTTTTAGTATGTTTACAGCCGTGTTATTTTAGTATTTTTTAAGATACTATTATAGTTTTTATTAATTTAGTTTTTATTCTATCTTCTGTTTTCATTTTAAAGTTACGTGTTAACTAAAGATAAGTTAGTTATGTGCATTTTAGTCATTTTTTATTTGTTTTTTAATGTCTACATAGTTTTTATTTATTTTAGTTTTAGTTATTTTAGTACATCAAGATAAACAAATTTAAATGAGAAATGTTGCCTTACCATTTTTATGGTTTTAATTTTACTTTTAGAGTACTATAATAAAACACATGTTAGGAGCTAAATGAGCTTGTAATTTATTTTACATAGTTCTGACCATGGGTCATTTCAACCACACAGAGCTTAGTCACTTTTCAAAGTTAAACTTTGTGCAGTCACATTTTTATGTTACTCATCACACTCCAGCAGATGATATGGTGTGAACACATTCCCCTATTAGGCTTTGTCCTACATCGAGCTTTGAGTGGCACACTGGAGATTTGAGTTGATTAATGGGCCTAAATATACACTGATGAATACTGTAGGTCCGCTATGCTGTTATCGGCACACAATTATATATCCTAGTTTTCAGTCTCCCTTTGGACCTCCCTTTTGTCACCTTACATGGGTTATTAGCACAGAATTAACCTTTCGCTTGTCTTCAAATACACTATTATAAAATAAATGTTCTTTATTGGCATATTTAAAATGTTGATCACATGTTGGAAAAAAAGTGGTTATTTTAAGAACTGTTCTATAGGAATCCTCTTTTGACACCTTTATTTTTAAGAGTGTACCTTCAGAATTATTTTATTAAGTGTAAATGAAATGACCAGAAAATGCTTAAACCAAATACATGTTTGTGATTAATTGGTTCAGGGTGAAACAGTAAACAAGCTGTGGCCTAGTGCTCAAACATATTAACTTCTTAGCATTCCACTGTACCGCCCGTGGTACACATACCTTTCAAAAGAGTCCTAATGGTTCAAGAACAGCAAGCCATTTACTTTGGGGACGTTTTAGGCATATTTTACAGGAATGTTAAGGGGATAAGCCATGGCGCTCCTGTAGGTGATACAGGTTTGGATCCAGCTCTTGTGAAATAATGATTAAAAAAGCCAATTATAAATGTTGCAAATTTAAATATTGGCATTGCTAGTTTCTATCAATTGAAGCTATAGGATGTAGGAGCCCGTGATACTGAGCATCTCCACTAGAGGGCTCCACCAGGTGGACATTATCTCTCAAAGCAAGAGGCAGGCAAACTTCTGTTTGTCTCCTTTCAAATATTTTCTGATTTCCATCTTTTGTTTCTCTCTGCAACTCTTCTTTTCAAGTTTCACATGTCACATCTTGTGGCATTCTACTGTCCTTTTTCATAATATAATAGTCCCAGTGAGCAACTTGTCAGCTGTTGGCATGATCTGTTTGGCTGGGGGAAGGGAGGGACAGGTTGAATTTCAAGCCCTAAGTGTGGTTCATTTGCGCATTTCTATATATAGATGGACAGACAGTAGCTGATAACTTGTGACAGCTGAGGAAGGAGGTCACACCAAAGCAGAACATCCTCCGCCATTTCTCTTTTAGTGTAACGGTGTTAATACAGTCAGTTCATTTCTGCAGTGGGAGAGGACCAGGATACCCCTCCCTCCTACTGAAATATCACATCAAACCATAACAAGATGGCCTCCATGTCAGTGGACCCAGTGACAGAGCCGCGGATGTACCAGCAAACGCTCCTACAAGATGGGCTCTGTGATCTCCTGGATGCTAACAAGTTTGTGGACTGTGTTCTGAAGATCAGAGACAAAGAGTTTCCTTGCCATCGGCTAGTGCTAGCTGCTAGCAGCCCTTACTTCAAAGCCATGTTCCTGTCAGACCTAGAAGAGAGCAAAAAGCGGGAGATTGTTCTAAAAGACATCGAACCTGGGATCATGGGAATGATCCTGAGGTACATGTACACCTCGGATATCAACCTGACTGAGCAGAACGTCCAAGACATTTTTATGGCGGCCAACATGTACCAGATTCCCTCAATCTTCAGCGTGTGTGTGTCATATCTGCAGCAGAAGCTAGTTCTCAGTAACTGTCTGGCCATCTTTAGACTGGGACTGTTGCTAGACTGTCCACGTTTGGCCATGGAGGCGCGGGACTTCATCTGCGACCGGTATTCCCTCATCATTCGGGACCAAGACTTCCATCAGTTGGGTCCCAGCGAGTTGGCGGCTATCATCACATGTGACTCCCTGAATGTGGAACGAGAAGAGTCAGTGTTTGAATCTCTCATGGACTGGGTGGAGTATGACACGAATGAGAGACTGAAAGACCTGCCGGAACTTCTGCACTGCGTACGTTTCCGTCTTATGCCAACAAGTTACTTTAAAGAGAAAGTGGAGGGGAACAAATTGATCAAGATGAATCAGGAGCTCAAGAAGGAGCTCCAGCTTATCAAGGATGCACAGAAAGGACTGCTACATAGGGTCAAAAGGTCATCGCACATAAAGGAAGGCGCGACGGTGGATTCTGAAGACGAGGATGAGGAGGGTTTGCTGCCAGGGATCCTTAATGACAACCCACGTTTTGGAATGTTTCAGACAGACCTTATATTGATGATTAGCGATGCAGGAACAGTGGGGTATGACATTGGTGCAAACGAGTGCTATATGGCGTCTTCATCCACCGAGATCCCTAAGAACCACTGCAGTCTTGTCACGAAGGAAAATCAGATCTTTGTTGCTGGAGGTCTGATGTACAACGAGGAGAACAAAGAACAGCCATTCAGTTCGTACTTTCTTCAGGTAACAAACAGGCATGTTTGTTAGGTGGCTAAATGTGTTTGCATTACAAATCAATGACTCAAAGCACCACAAATCTCTGGTTCCAAAAATACATTTGTGTGAATGACCCTCAGGGTCCCTTTTGCTTCAGAACAGCTGTTAAAGCTTTGAACCTCATGTGTCATGTGTCAAGGGTTAGTTCACCCAAAAATGAAAATTCTGTCATTTATTACTCACCCTCATGCCGTTCCACACCCGTAAGACCTTCGTTAATCTTCGGAACACAAATTAAGATATTTTAGTTGAAATCCGATGGCTCCGTGAGGCCTACATAGGGAGCAATGACCTCTCTCGAGGTCCATAAAGGTACTAAAAACATATTTAAATCAGTTCATGTGAGTACAGTGGTTCAATATTAATATTATAAAGCGACGAGAATATTTTTGGTCCGCCAAAAATTAAAAAAAATAACGACTTATAAAGTGATGGCCGATTTCAAAACATGGCTTCAGGAAGCATCGGTGCACAATGAATCAGTGTATCGAATCTGCTGTTCGAAGCACCAAAGTCACGTGATTTCAGCCGTTGGCAGTTTGACACGCGATCCGAATCATGATTCGATACACTGATTCATTTATGCTCCGAAGCTTCCTGAAGCAGTGTTTTGAAATCGGCCATCACTAAATAAGTCGTTATTTTGTTTCTTTTGCGCACCAAAAATATTCTCGTCACTTTATAATATTAATATTGAACCACTGTACTCACATGAACTGATTTAGATGTGTTTTTAGTACCTTTATGGATCTTGAGAGAGGAAATGTCATTGCTGGCTATGTAGGCCTCACTGAGCCATCGGATTTCAACTAAAATATCATAATTTGTGTTCCGAAGATTAACGAAGGTCTTACGGGTGTGGAACGGCATGAGGGTGAGTAATAAATTACAGAATTTTCATTTTTGTGTGAACTAACCCTTTAATAATGCCTGCATGACATTTTCCTCATGTATTTCTGATGAAACCTCAGAAGGGATTGTGTTGAAAAGAATCCAACAATTATATTCGTTTGAGAAAGGAACAGGGCTTTTGGATTATTATCTTTCAATCTCAGCTCTTCTTTATTCCACAGTTTGATCCCATGAGCTCTGAATGGCTGGGGATGCCCTCACTACCAAACCCTCGCTGTCTGTTCGGTCTGGCTGAGGCTGAGAACTCCATCTATGTGGTGGGAGGAAAAGAGCTGAAGGAGGGAGAACGTGCACTAGATTCTGTTATGATCTACGACAGACAGTGAGTACAATCAGGAGATATCTCATCAGGCATTGAAGGCATCATTTGCGCACAAATGTATATCCCAAAACTGATTTCAGACAGTTTTGGAACAGTTTCGTAGCTAAGGCAGCATAACAGTCTAATCCCTGATAGTGCACGAACATCTCAGAGACATCTATTTGATGTCTGCATTTACATCTGCATGTTCTCCAGATCTTTAGCAGACATCTTACAGACATACCTGTGCTATGGTCTATGACAAAGTAGATATCTTTGGTTATAGCTAATCAAATATTTAATTACTACAATATAAATTTCTCGCTAGAAATTAAATCAAAAGGTGGTCAAAAACACACAAGCTGTCCACTAACCACAACTTTCAGATGCCATTTTTATTTTTTAGCTAAACTGTCATGGAATCGAACACACAGGATTGTGAGATATCATAGGAGGCAAAGGAAACATCTATGCAGCCTTCAAAAATGTAAGGCATCTCAGTAGAGAGGATGTGACATGATGATAGGCAGCATTTTTCAGATTTCAGAAATTACTATAATACAGGCTGCTCTTACTTGCTGTGCCACTTCAAAAAACAAAAAATATATTCTCTGTTTATGTGTATACCTCACAATCATGTCTTTTTTCATGTTTATCCAATCAACAATAAGCCTTATGGTATGAAATTGATATGTAACCTAAAGAGAACAAGTTTTTCCCTCTCATATTTACCTCTCCAAGTCAGTCCTTGCAATAGCATTAGCCCCTGTTCAGTAGGATGTTGTTTTGGTTAAATTTCATTATCACACAGGTCATTCAAATGGGGAGAGTCGGACCCTCTTCCGTATGCAGTTTATGGACATGGAATCGTTTCACACAAAAGGCTGGTCTATGTGATAGGTGGAAAAACTGAGAGCAAGTGAGTGAAGAACCTGATTTTATCCTAATTTACAAACACATACTGTAATGCCTGGTTGTCCTCGCTTTTCATAGCCGCGTGACTTGAAATGTAATCATGCAGGAAATGCTTGAAGAGAGTGTGTGTCTATGACCCCACTAAGTTTGAATGGAAGGATCTGGCACCCATGAAAACTGCCCGCTCGCTGTTTGGCACTGCTGTTCACAAAAACAAAATCTATGTGGTGACTGGAGTCACCGATAATGGCCTGACTAGCAGTGTAGAGGTCTACGACATCGCCAGCAACTCGTACGTGACACTCTTTTATCATATTATGTGTACATCACAAGCTCATGAGTAATGTAAGTTGCTCACTTGTGTGTCTCCTGCTCAGCTGGTCAGAGTTTGTGGAGTTCCCTCAGGAGAGGAGCTCTCTTAACTTGATCGAACTGGGCGGCTGCTTGTATGCTGTGGGGGGTTTTGCTATGATGCCAAAAGAGACCACCGAAAAACTGGAGCCCACTGAAATGAATGACATATGGAAGTGAGTATTTAGGTTAAACTCAAACTGGAGATTTATTGAGCTAAGGAAACTTGGTCATATATTTGATACTAAAGTTGAGACGTGAGGTTTGAACTGATTTGCTTGACAGGTTTGACGAAGAGGAGAACTGTTGGAACGGGATCCTGAGGGAGATCAATTATGCTGCAGGGGCCACAGTTCTTGGGGTGCGTTTGAACACCTTGAGACTCACAAAGATGTGATCTCCAGCTGTCATTTATAGATAAAATACACATAAAACAATGCCGCCCACTTTTCATAAACCAGCAATACATATATTCCATTAAATCATAATGAACATCACAGACCTAGCTTGCTTAATGTTAATATAATTTGTTTGTGATAGATCTTAAGGTATATACTGTAGTAGATAAATGTTTTATATCCAAGTTGTTATGAATTTCACTGGGTCAGTGTATAGAAGATCTTAGTATGATGCAAATAGTTCTGAAAAAACATTCTGCTGTTCCAAGAAAAGGATGGAGACAAATACAAGACCCTCTTTTTTTTTTTCAAAAGAATGCTTTTAGTCATTGTTGAATAATTCGACCTTATTTAAATGTCCATGTACATTGATTTTTATCATTCTATTATATGTTATTTTAGATGACATCTTAACATTTTGCAATTATGACCAAGTGCAATGTTCTTATATTTTAAAAAGAGAGAAATGAATGGCAATGACTTAATAATCTAATATACTGTAGACAATGACCAAACTAAATGAAAACACTAACAACATAACAGTTATCTGTAGTAATGTCAGTGAACATATTGTTGTACACCCTCCAAAGCCAAACGAAAATAAAAATAAAAAGTTAAGGTGAAGGAATTCAATTTTTTTTTTGTGTTGATACTGATGTTGACTTTCATGATGAATCTACATGTTTTTTTTTCTTTTCATCATGAGTAATAGATAGCTGACACACTGACACATAAACACACTGGAATAAAGAGATCTGAACACCTCTCAGGTTTTAGAACATAGACCAAAATATTCTTAATTACATCAACAGAAATAAGATTGTAAATACCCAATTTATAAAAAAAAAATACTGCTGTGTAAAAACATTTAAAGATCTGAGACTATATAATTCTTGTCTATAAGTGCAAAAACGACCAGTTAAAAACAATAAAAAAATATATTTTTTAATTCAGAAGATACAACATTAGAGTCTGCATGAGACTGTGAGAACTGGGTGTATATTAAATAGTGGAGAATAACCTATTTTTTCATTAATAATATAATACATTCTCTAATGATTCACCTGTTAAAGGGGTGCTGTAGTTTTTATGACCTACAAAAACAGCAAGTTTTACCTAAACACATTCATGAATTTGAACATTACCAAAAACAAAAAACCTCAAGGTTTCGTAACAAAACAAATGAGCCATAAACTTACTGACTCAGAAATTTACCAGCTGTTAAAAACATACAAATTATAGTTATTATTAATGCTTCTGAAAACAATAAACAAACACAAAAAACTTGTCCTAACAGAAATGATAAAACTATCACAAAATGTAAAGACTAAACCAATGCTCATGAAACCTTTCACACCAACAAGCCAGTAAAATAAAGTGCCAGAATCTACTGACTGCACATTTCCACCACTGACAAAACTTTCATTATTTACTCATGAATTCTCCATATACAGTGGGTACGGAAAGTATTCAGATCCCCTTAAATTTTTCACTCTTTGTTATATTGCAGCCATTTGCTAAAGTCATTTAAGTTCATTTTTTTCCTCATTAATGTACACACAGCACCCCATATTGACAGAAAAACACAGAATTGTTGACATTTTTGCAGATTTATTAAAAAAGAAAAACTGAAATATCACATGGTCCTAAGTATTCAGACCCTTTGCTCAGTATTTAGTAGAAGCACCCTTTTGATCTAATACAGCCATGAGTCTTTTTGGGAAAGATGCAACAAGTTTTTCACACCTGGATTTGGGGATCCTCTGCCATTCCTCCTTGCAGATCCTCTCCAGTTCTGTCAGGTTGGATGGTAAACGTTGGTGGACAGCCATTTTTAGGTCTCTCCAGAGATGCTCAATTGGGTTTAAGTCAGGGCTCTGGCTGGGCCATTCAAGAACAGTCACGGAGTTGTTGTGAAGCCACTCCTTCGTTATTTTAGCTGTGTGCTTAGGGTCATTGTCTTGTTGGAAGGTAAACCTTCGGCCCAGTCTGAGGTCCTGAGCACTCTGGAGAAGGTTTTCGTCCAGGATATCCCTGTACTTGGCCGCATTCATCTTTCCCTCGATTGCAACCAGTCGTCCTGTCCCTGCAGCTGAAAAACACCCCCACAGCATGATGCTGCCACCACCATGCTTCACTGTTGGGACTGTATTGGACAGGTGATGAGCAGTGCCTGGTTTTCTCCACACATACCGCTTAGAATTAAGGCCAAAAAGTTCTATCTTGGTCTCATCAGACCAGAGAATCTTATTTCTCACCATCTTGGAGTCCTTCAGGTGTTTTTTAGCAAACTCCATGCGGGCTTTCATGTGTCTTGCACTGAGGAGAGGCTTCCGTCGGGCCACTCTGCCATAAAGCCCCGACTGGTGGAGGGCTGCAGTGATGGTTGACTTTCTACAACTTTCTCCCATCTCCCGACTGCATCTCTGGAGCTCAGCCACAGTGATCTTTGGGTTCTTCTTTACCTCTCTCACCAAGGCTCTTTCTCCCCCGATAGCTCAGTTTGGCCGGACGGCCAGCTCTAGGAAGGGTTCTGGTCGTCCCAAACGTCTTCCATTTAAGGATTATGGAGGCCACTGTGCTCTTAGGAACCTTAAGTGCAGCAGAAATGTTTTTGTAACCTTGGCCAGATCTGTGCCTTGCCACAATTCTGTCTCGGAGCTCTTCAGGCAGTTCCTTTGACCTCATGATTCTCATTTGCTCTGACATGCACTGTGAGCTGTAAGGTCTTATATAGAAAGGTGTGTGGCTTTCCTAATCAAGTCCAATCAGTATAATCAAACACAGCTGGACTCAAATGAAGGTGTAGAACCATCTCAAGGATGATCAGAAGAAATGGACAGCACCTGAGTTAAATATATGAGTGTCACAGCAAAGGGTCTGAATACTTAGGACAATGTGATATTTCAGTTTTTCTTTTTTAATAAATCTGCAAAAATGTCAACAATTCTGTGTTTTTCTGTCAATATGGGGTGCTGTGTGTACATTAATGAGGAAAAAAAATGAACTTAAATGATTTTAGCAAATGGCTGCAATATAACAAAGAGTGAAAAATTTAAGGGGGTCTGAATACTTTCCGTACCCACTGTATATATATATATTATATATATATAACAGGTCATCACTCCAAACACAAATAGT
The DNA here is from genome assembly GCA_003731715.1 of Anabarilius grahami. Lineage (NCBI taxonomy): Eukaryota > Metazoa > Chordata > Actinopteri > Cypriniformes > Xenocyprididae > Anabarilius > Anabarilius grahami. Next base: position 8,067,680 of record RJVU01044706.1, on the reverse strand, counting down.
ACTTATGGGCAAACTTTGACATAAAATAAAGTATCTAAGACCAATAAAATGTAAACTGATTATTATTCAGTAAATATACTGTACATAAAAGCATATATGTATTACATTTAGTATTCTACATCTGGGTAATAGTTTTAGTATTTTACTTAATACTTTTTTTCCTAACTAGGGTTTATCATAGCACAGGGGACTCTTGTCAACATTTGAGATGGGAATAGAAGGGATATTAGAATGAGTATTAGAACATCAGAGAATATGACATATGCAAACAAATCAAGGCTAACATGAAATCCCATGCTCTTTGCTACATAAAAACCTCTGCATCACAAAGAAACATGATATTATGATGATACAGAGCAGTAGTTACAGGTTCCTGGAGTCTGTCCTTCCAATGGAGTAGAGTGGCGTAAGGGAACGCAGCTGAGAATGTGACGGACCCACATCCACTGAGTGGAGAACAGATGATGGAAAAGAGACTATGCCATGCAGATGTGGGCTGATAGCTCTCAGTGTTTCCATCCCGACCGGCAGTTCTTGGTTTGCAACAGCTTCCGTTTGATTCGATATAGTGGAGGAGTCCAGCAGTGGAGGGTTCCTGACCTGGGAACACTTCTCTCGGTGAGCTTTCAGCATGTTGGAGAAGCGGAAACGCTGGCCACACGCTTCACAGGGGTAAGGCTTCTCTCCCGTGTGCGTGCGCCGGTGCCGCTTCATATTGGGTCGACTCGTGAAGCTTTTCCCACAGATCTCACATATATACGGTTTCTCCCCTAAAAAGAAACTGCAGACCTCTTAGACTGACTGTATAAAAGTTTTCAAAGTGCTGTACATGTGTAAGAGCATCTCACCTGTGTGCGTCTTCACGTGTTCATCAAAATACTGTTTCATACTGAAGTCCTTCCCACACCACTGACACATAAACTGCTTGTGTCCGATGTGGATGCTCATATGAGAGCGCAGTTGGTACTTATACTGAAAACGCTCACTGCAGACCTAAAGGACAAGTGGACAAATTTAAAACATGGCCAACAATTAATAACTGATATTATAAAACAGACACTTCTGGTCCTGGATGCTGATTGGCCAATTCAGCTGTGCTAAAATACGCAATGTTATGATGCAACAACACCTGTTCACCTGGTTATAGTCTATTATCACTGTGAAGAAATACTAAAGATAGAACAACTTTCTATTATTGTATATAATAATAATAATAGTAGTAATACATTCACGACATTCAAGAAAAAAAGTAAATCGTGTGCAAAATTTACTAATTCATTCCCTCAATTTACGAAATCTTGCACGCAATTTTCTATTTCGTTCCCTCGATTGGCTAGCCTGACGTGGTCATACTCAATTCTAGTTCGAATATGAGTCTGATACTGCTCCATTGGGCTTTGATTATGGGGGCGTATTTCAACCGATCCAGGAAAGACCTCAATTGGATAGACCTACAACCAATCAGAGCTACAGAGTAAGTGACGTGTGTTGAGCGACGCATAGTTGTCAACAGAACTCAACTGCACACAAATTGAGTATGACCACGTCAGGCTAGCAAAGACATCTTTCCCACCGACAAAGGCCTTGATGGCGGTCCTCTGTTCCTCTTTTAAAATTAATGCGCTGTCGATGTCGTCTATAACGGACGCGATGGCGGAATCTACACATCTCAGTTCTTCAGGTTCTTCAACACCAGCCATCATTGTTGTAAACTAATTCAACCCAAGCGCTCTTTGATGACGTGGCTGATTACGTTTCTGGTAATAATCTGTCAATCATCGCCCTGACAATGTGATTGGTCCGAACAGTTTTTGTTCGGGCATAATTACTCCTCTACGGATCGAGTCCAGACTGAACTCCCCGACCTCAAAATGTTGTGGGCGGGGCTAAGTTCGGCTGGCATCCAGGCTATCGATTTGCTAAATCGTGCACACAATTGACTAATTTGTTCTCTGGATTTGCTAAATCTTGCACACAATTTACTAATTTGTTCTCTGGATTTGCTAAATCGTGCGCACAATTTACTAATTTGTTCTCTGGATTTGCTAAATCGTGCGCACAGTTTACTAATTTGTTTCCTCGATTTACTAAATCTTGTGGACGATTTTCTATTTCATACCCTGGATTTGCTAAATTGTGCGCACAATTTACCAATTCATTCCCTCGATTTATGAAATCTTACAAACGATTTTTTATTTCGTTCCCTCGAATGCTAAATCGTGCACACAATTTACTAATCCGTTCTCTCGATTTGCTAAATTGTGCACACAATTTAATAATTTGTTTCCTCGATTTACTAAATCTTGCGGACGATTTTCTATTTTGTTCCCTCGATTTGCTAAATTGGGCGCACGATTTACTAATTCGTTCCCGCAATTTACTAAATCTTGCGGACGATTTCTATTTCGTTCCCTCGATTTGCTAAATTGTGCACATGATTTACTAATTCATTCCAGCGATTTACTAAATCTTGTGGACGATTTTCTATTTTGTTCCCTTAATTTGCTAAATCGTGCACACAATTTACTAATTAGTTCCCGCGATTTACTAAATCTTGTAGAGAATTTTCTATTTCGTTCCTGCAATTTACTAAATCTTGCAGATGATCTATTTTGTTCCTTTGATTTACTAAATCTTGTGGGCGATTTTCTATTTCGTTCGCTCGATTTGCTAAATGTGCACAATTTACTAATTCGTTCCTGCGATTTACTAAATCTTATGGACGATTTTCTATTTTGTTCTTTCGATTTGCTAAATTGTGCACACAATTACTTATTTGTTCCCACGATTTACTAAATCTTTCTACTTTGTTCCCTTGATCAAATCGAGAGAATGAATTAGTAAATCTTGCACATGATTTATAAATTGAGGTAACAAATTAGTAAATCATGTGCACGATTAGGCCTATTTTTTTTCCTGCATGCCATGTACGGTGCTCCGTAGAGTAAAAATAATTTTTGTGATTTTAAGAATTTATATTGGAAACGTTCAAATGAAGATCTCGATTACTGTGAAAAACTATATTTTACTGTTTCCTATTGTTTACATACATCAGGGACTATATCCAAATACTTTAGAGATACTTTTAATGTAGCAAAGCCTGGGGTTTAATGTTTTTTTGTTTGTTTTCATACGCCATATTCATACACCATAATATTCATTGTAATATCCCTTTTATTCCCATATCAAATATTGACTGTGATATGATGTAAGTATTAAGTAAAATACTAAAACTATTAGAAAATTACTAGAAGGGGACTTTGCTAAATCTAATAGTGAAAGAATGAGACTTAATGAATTTGCTCAAAATATCAAAATTGCTTTAGAAAGCCAATAATGAAAATAGCCACAGCTTGTCCTACTTTATTGCTTATTGTTTTCATACCTCACACTGGAAAGGCTTCTCTCCTGAATGTTGGAGGGAGTGGACCTTCAGAGACATGCTCCTTTTAAAGGACTTGCCACATGTCTCACAGGTAAATGGCATCTCTTTTGTGTGGGCTAAAGACATGAAGAACAAGTAAGAATATAGTCAGACAAACAAAGCTTACTGTTTAGAGTAAGTTGTTACTGTTTTGAGAGTGAAAATGGCACTAACACAACTCACCGACCATGTGTTTGCGTACATGAGCCATTGTGTAGAATTTCTTCTCACAGATCTCACAAGTGTACTTCTTCTCAGCATAGCCATGAACAATCTTATTGTGCTCATGGAGCGACCAGAGCTTCCTGAAAGCTTTTCCACAAGTTAGACACTACAAAATGAGACAAACACTAGTAAAAGCGCTATTCATTCTTTCAAATACAATCATGTCTAATTGCATAAAAGACACCATGAAATCATAATTCTTGTTTTTTATGGAATATTGCAGTGTTTATAATAAATGATTTATCCATGAACGTCATTATTTTTTTTAAATTCATGTGTCCTCGTAAACAAGAGCGGGACAACCTGTCATAAGATTACAGCAATAGCAAACCACAACCATCCAATTATTTAATCAATTCCCAATGGACAAAATCAAGTCCCACCTAACTTTTTTTTGTTTTGTTCTAGAAGCCATTTTACTCAGATATAAGTCACAATAGGGAAGAAAAGACTAACTCGTAACTTCCGTTTCATGCTGACTTTCGTGTTTGCCTGTGTTTGAATGTTCCTGTGACAAATAAACACAATTTCCACAATAAAGAAAAGGATAAACATTTTAAAAATCTAGTTTAAGATCATAAATATGTACATGTGTATTTATGTTGGTTTCATATGGTTTTACACCTTTTTCAGGATGAGTATAAGATCTTTATCATTATTTTCAAACGTTTATGTATATATAATATACATATACTGTTTTACACACACACACACACAAACACTATCCTATAATATATATATATAATATCCTAAGTTTTTGAAGAGTCACACCACATGACATTTTACAACCTGAACTAACCTTGTCTTGTCACAATAAGGTCAAATTATCTGATATCTTCATATGTTTTTGGGGTTGTTGTTTTTTTTGCTTTTTTTTGCTTTTTTT
>RJVU01044706.1:8052824-8063120 GCA_003731715.1 Anabarilius grahami | reverse complement strand
AGTTGCACCACATGACTTTGATTTGGCAGACAAAAGATGCTCAAATTTTAATAAGCAGTGAAGCAGTTAAATGTTTTTTTCCCAAGAAAAATAATAAAAAGTCACACTACTTTTTCCTTTCAAGAATTTCATTCTTTTAATTAGGCATTTTCTTCATCATGATATCAGGACAGTTTTATCACCCTGACATTTTTGACTTTATGCCCCCATCAAAAAATATTTAAAAAATAAAAATATGGAATATAAATAAATAATGTTAAAAATTAATACAGAAATTAAAAGCATGTTCATCATAGAAGAGGTGTTTTTAAGCCACTGTATGTACAAAAGTTATTTTTAAATGATTTTGAATAAATTAACAGATCATGACAAAAAAATCCCACCTGTATGCTCTTCTCACAGTCGGTCTGCTGATGCAGCAGTAGCTCACTTTCCAGAAGGAAGCGTTTTCCACACTTGTCACAGATATGCATGCGGTTATGTGTCACGTTCATGTGTTTCTCCAGGTACCAGCGGTTGTTGAACGTCTTGGGGCACCTCACACAGGTGAAGCTCTGAAACTTCAAGCTATCCTGGTCCAGACGTTCCTCCCCGGTCCCGCCATGAGCCGTCTCTTGCCTCACTCTCACACTGCTTTTCTTGGAGACCACAGCTAAAGCATCAGCAGAGGCCTGGGTTTGTCGTAGTGGTCTTTCAGATATGAATACAGGTAATGTGTGGTCACCTTCCTCCTCACTGGTGCCTTCAAGTCTCACATCATCATCATCATCATCTTCACTTTGCTCACCTTCCTCTTCCTCCTCCTCCAAGGCCACACTGTTTCTTGATTCCTCACCAGTCTCATCGCTCCTCCTTCCTTTTCCAGGAAGCTGTTGTGCTGAGGGTGACTGAGCTGCTGCGTTGCCCTCTAAACCTTTGGACACATTAAGGGTCTGGTTGTTCAAATTCAACTCGACAATTATTTGCTCTCTGTTAAATGAATCAAGTTCTTCAGAGTCCTTCAGGTTTCTCGATTCCTTCCATTCTACTTTATAAGAGCCTACTTGCACTTGACGCCCATCACCAACTTGAACAGCATATGAGTTCTCTTCACTTTTCCCTCCATAGATTCTGGCACAGGTGGGGTCCTTCTCTTGCTTGATTTCCATCTGAAAGTTGGAGTTTACTAAGGTGCTGTTGCTCCAGCTCTGAGAGCTGACTTCCTGTTTGGCTTGGTCCACGCCGGGACTGATTTCCAGCGAGCCTCTGGTAATGAGTTCACTGCAAGAAGTGGCAATGTTGCTCATCTGGAGCACCGTGGCAGCTTTGAGCACATCGTGGGCATTGCAGCTGGAGACCAGCAGCTTGGAGGTGTAGATGAAGTTGAGGATTTGCTGCAGGCCTTGAGGCTGGAGGGCCTCTAGAGAGAGCTCCACACGCCGCAGCTCCTTACTTGAAGCAAAGAGTGAGTGGAAGAAGGGGCTGTAGGCTGCTAGGACACCCTTGTGGGCCTGGAACTGGAAAGAAGTCTGGTGGTGCAGGAGGACGATGTCCACGTCACATAGATCAGGTTGGAACAGACGTTGCTTGTTCAGCCTGTCCATCAAGAACATGCAGTGAAGGGCCTCATCCTCAACGAGGGAGAACTCTGCAGATGGGTGCTCAGCAGTTTTCTCCACTATGAGCTACAACAGAGCATCAGATTTAAATTAGATGCACATCAATTTCAGCTTTTAAATAGTAGATATTGATTTACATTGCAATCAAACAACAGGCTGGTGTAATTGTCATTTTAAAGGCAGCTGGTTAAGCATATTATATATATATTTTTTAATTATATATACTGTATGTATATTATATTCTTTTTAATGTCAGTGTGTAGCTTTATGCATGTTTTATAAAGACACAAAAAAACATACAGTATCTCACAGAAGTGAGTACACCCCTCACATTTTTGTAAATATTTTATTATATATTTTTATGTGACAACACTGAAGAAATTACACTTTGCTACAATGTAAAGTAGTGAGTGTACAGCTTGTATAACAGTGTAAAATTGCTGTCCCCTCAAAATAACTCAACACACAGTCATTAATGTCTAAACCACTGGCCAGGGTACACCCCTAAGTGAAAATGTCCAAATTGGGCCCAATTAGCCATTTTCTCTCCCCCGGTGTCATGTGACTCGTTAGTGTTACAAGGTCTCAGGTGTGAATGGGGAGCAGATGTGTTAAATTTGGTGTTATCGCTCTCACTCTCTCATACTGGTCACTGGAAGTTCAACATGGCCCCTCATGGCAAAGAACTCTCTGAGGATCTGAAAAAAAGAATTGTTGCTCTACATAAAGATGGCGAAGGCTATAAGAAGATTGCCAAGACCCTGAAACTGAGCTGCAGCACGGTGGCCAAGACCATACAGCAGTTTAACAGGACAGGTTCCACTCAGAACAGGCCTCGCCATGGTCGACCAAAGAAGTTGAGTGTACGTGCTCAGTATCATATCCAGAGGTTGTGTTTGGGAAATAAATGTATGAGTGCTGCCAGCATTGCTGCAGAGGTTGAAGGGGTGGGGGGTCAGCCTGTCAGTGCTCAGACCATATGCCGCACACTGCATCAAATTGGTCTGCATGGCTGTCGTCCCAGAAGGAAGCCTCTTCTAAAGATGATGCACAAGAAAGCCCGCAAACAGCTTGCTGAAGACAAGCAGACTAAGGACATGGATTACTGGAACCATGTCCTGTGGTCTGATGAGACCAAGACAAACTTATTTGGAACCATGAATGAGCAGAGCATGATCCCCTCCGTTCGGAGACTGGGCCGCAGGGCAGTATTCCTACATGATAACGACCCCAAACACACCTCCAAGAGGACCACTGCCTTGCTAAAGAAGCTGAGGGTACCTAAACCCTATTGAGCATCTGTGAGGCATCCTCAAACGGAAGGTGGAGGAGCGCAAGTTCTCTAACATCCACCAGCTCCGTGATGTTGTCATGGAGGAGTGGAAGAGGAGTCCAGTGGTAACCTGTGAAGCTCTGGTGAACTCCATCCCCAAGAGGGTTAAGGCAGTGCTGGAAAATAATGGTGGCCACACAAAATATTGACACTTTGGGCCCAATTTGGACATTTTCACTTAGGGGCGTACTCTGGCCAACGGTTTAGATATTAATGGCTGTGTGTTGAGTTATTTTGAGGGGACAGCAAATTTACACTGTTATACAAGCTGTACACTCACTACATTACATTGTAGCAAAGTGTCATTTCTTCAGTGTTGTCAGTGATATCCAAAATATTATGATATATTATATTGATTTAATACAATATAATAAATTTAAAGATCTAAAAAACACATCAAGCTTGATATTTTATCTCACAATGTATAGCTACTTTTATATTTAATAAAAACGGTACCTCACAAGGAAAATTATATATTTTACTATATTATATATGTTATGTTTAGAGTATCTAAATCATATACAGGCTTTCCAGCTGCCATAATATACTTATCCCCACAAGTAAGCAGTGATATGAAATATTACATTATATAAATATTATTTTTAAAAACCTAAAAACATTTTTTTTATTTCTTTTATAATGTCAAGCTTGTTATTTTTCCTCATAATGTATAGCTGATTTTATATTATATTATATTTTAAGATCTGACGTTCAACCAATACTACTTGATATACCAATATTATTGCAAACAGACAACATTGCTCATATATGTTGCAGTATTGTTCAAAGTCATAAACTGGACCAGGTACTTTGTATAAAAATTAGATCAGATGCTTCGATAACATTTGCATCAGCATCTTATCAAAAAGTCGCAAAAAGTTGTTGAAGCTCCCCACAGATGTGGAAACTGCATGATGGCAGCTCATCTGTATAACAAGCACATCTCAGATGTGACTGATATATGTCAGATTCTACAGGCCTAATAAACATCAAAGATATGCAGGTAAAAGTCAGAGAAAGGGTCTTACAACCATGGTGATTCAGTGGTCTCTGCCTCGAAGGAGTACCGTCTCCCCTCCTTAGCATTTCAGTGCTTCGTTTTCATGAAAATAGCTATCATTTATATCCCCATTGTGCTCTTCTGTTTAGACATCTGTCCTTTTTCGCCATGTCCGCATGTAGAAGGGCTCGCACTCTCAACCAGGGGAGTGATGATGATTGGAGGTCGAAAATCATATGGGTCGTTTTGTCTGGAGCTTTAAAGCGACAGGGACGTGATTAAAAGAGGGGAATTCACAATCCGCATCTTTCGACGTAAATTATGATTACAAATGGTAAGAACACATTTTTGAATGTCTTCAAACGGTTTCCTTGAGCACCTGGCGCCAGCTGCGCAGGCATAACAGCAGAGCCCATGGAAGCGGGGTCAGCGAGTCCACAGCGGAGCTAACCGGTTCACCGAAGACAGCGTGTAACAGCTGCAGAGCGCCACAGTGGCCACGAGGTGTCGCTAGAACACAGCTTTTGTTAGACGCTTTTAACCGAAATAATCGTTGCACATTTTTTGCCTACATTTTATTGAATCTATAAAAGAATGTTACTTTTCATGTTTTTAAATTGCTATTTGATATTTTGACGTCTTACTCTTAAACCTTAGGACTAAAATATATTATTGACTGACTGAAAAGGTGATGCAAAAACGAAAAATCCGCATAAATCCGAAAATACTGATCATAAAACACTTTCAGCAAGTTGAACGATTAGATCAAAAATCTACTCAGATAGTATTATGCAATATAGGTTATTTGACATGTATCTTTGCTGAGTGCATTATTGATGATGAGTTTTTGTAGTTTAAAGGGTTAGTTCACCCAAAAAATGTAATTATCCCATGATTTACTCGCCCTCAAGCCATCCTATGTGTATCTGACTATGTTCTAATCTATACTATAGATATTTAAAAATATCCTGAGTCCTCCAAAATTTATAATGATTGTGAATGGGGGACCTCGTTTTGAAGTAAAAAATAATGCATCCATCCATAAAAAAATAACCCATACGACTCCAGTCGGTTAAAGGCCTTCTAACGCGAAGCGATGCGTTTTTTGTAAAAAAAAAAAAAAATACATATTTAAAACTTAATAAATTCAAATAACTAGCTTCCGGCGGACGACAATACGCAGCACTAGCGGTTCTAGGGGGGGGGCAGTGCCCCTGTGACAACAAGCTTGGACCCCCTTGTGGCCCCCCTAAATGTGGAGTGTGAAATAATTTTTACAAAACTGTTTTTTTGCGATCGTTGTTTTTTACATCCGTTATTAGACAGTGGCAACGCGGAACAGAAATGTAAGGGATGGGTACCGAAACCCGGTATTATATTGGCCCCGGGGCAAAATTATGAGAGACCGGTGTATCGATAAGCTCTGACGATAACGGTTCTGCTATCGGTAATGGAGAAAGAAAATACACGTTCATTTATTATTGCTATATAGACATTATCTTGCAAATTCTATCTCGCCAGAGTCGCCAGCTGAGTCTGTATGCAATAATATTAGGACATTTGTCTATGATGCATTTTTGCTTTCGCAATCCAGAAGAGATACAGCGCGCAGCCGCTCACATGAAAGCCCTGTTTAATGGTGACGATGGAGGAGAGAACTAAACAACTAAACGTCTGCTTACACTTTAGGCCTGTGATATTAAGCTAATTTTATTTTTGATTTCGATTTTGGCTTCCAAGGTTCAGACAGAAGATAGCTATCTGAGGTAAAACTATTAAAAACTAGTTTCGTCTAGCACACCTTCATTCTCTTCACAGCTGTGCGCGTTCCTTCCTCTCTAAACCCAAACTTAACGTCAGAATCAGCACAATCGATGATTGTTGTAAAATACAGACTTTACTGTTGCTAAATTGCAGTAAATGTTTGATAATTATTATCAACGGTTTAAAACGTTGAAAGCACAATAATCCGCGCAAGAGACGCTGTTCCTCGGGCTGAATTGTGTGCGCGCTCCAAAACGGATCGCAAACAGACAAATTCTACACATGTCCAAACGATCAAATTCACACAAAAATATGTTAAAATGACCGGATTGGAGCGTGTGTGACTACTTAAACGCAGTTTATATCGTAAGTGTACATGAACAGCTGGGATGTGTGTTAATATCTATTGTCTTAAAGTGACAGCAGTCACCTTCTGACGATTGTGCCATCAATGTTAATCAAACAACAAAATGCAAAGAGAAAATCACTTACAGCTCTTCATCTGAATATTGTTAGCTTTAATAGGCATTAATCTATTAATTTATACTGTGAAAACCATGCAGTGTTATTTTACATTTGGTTACTTTACTTAGATTTCTTTTATAGGCTATATTACTTACCTTAAACACATGAACAAATGAAAGCACTTTATTTCATTTGTATCTTTGTTTTATTGTATTTGTCAGTTTGTTTTACTTTGTTTCTTTGTTCATGTTCTTACTGTATCTTAAATAAAAGACCAAAAATGCCAGACACTATATAATATAAAGCAAAGTTAATTCAGCTCATTATTAATTCAGCTATATATTATATTATATTATATTATATATAAACAAAAAGTACCGATAAGAATACCGTTAAAGTACCGGATCGATAAGCAGTATCAGTAAGAGTAGTAATACCGTTAAAACCTTAAGGATACCCAGTGCAGAAAATGATATGACAACATTAAGGTCTAAATGTAACTGGCCCCTCTAACAGTACAACTGGCCCCAGCTTGGCCCCCCCAGTTGAAATGGTCTAGAACCGCCACTGATACGCAGAATGCGCAAGTCGATTTGAGGCAGAACGCACAACGTAATGACGAACGCGGAGGCGCAGAGGATAGAGCAAAACAGTGAAAAGTTTTAAATATGGATATTTTTCTTACAAAAACGCATCGCTTTGCTTCAGAAGGCCTTTATTAACCACTTGGAGTCGTACGGGTTACTTTTTTTTAATGGATGGATGCATTATTTTTTACTTCAAAACGCAGCCCCCATTCACAACCATTATAAACCTTGGAGGACTAAGGATATTTATTAATATATCTCTGATTGTGTTCGTCTGAAAGAAGATAGTCATATACACCTAGGATGGCTTGAGGGTGGGTAAATCATTTCATTTTTGGGTGAACTATCTCTTTGACCCTTTAGGCCTACTTATGATTGTGGATTCTCTTTTTAACTGATGTTTTATTTTTGTTTTGTTTTTTCTCTTAAAGATAAGAAATACCCCAGAAAATCAATCCCAAGGGGGTAATTGATATTGCATTTGTCCTGTGAAATATCTAAAAATCAACCCATGAAATCTTAACCTATATTTGAGACTATACTAACCCCCTAAATATAAAACATTAAACTAAATGCTATAAATATAAAGCCATGCACATAATCCTTAAATCTACAATATTTTGTAGAATACCTTATTTTGTGCAATACATTGATTCTGCTTTCTATTGTTAAGGTTTCTTTTAAATAATGTAACTCTTTTTGTCTTTGGTGTTGTTAACATGCATTAGTTCAGAGTGTGTGCTGTGATGGACTGTAACACTGGCTCTGCTAACCCATTTAGCGTTAAACTATCAAAAAGATTAGAATCGTTAGACACCAAAAAGGTCCTCAACAACATGGTGTAAGAGGAAGGTTGTAAATCTTTGATTTTCAAACTTTATGAGTAAGCTTATGTAATTCACAAATATCCATAAATCATATAGGTAATATAAAAACTGATGTCAGTAAAGGGCATCTAAGCCTCTCACACAAAGATGTTTGTAATAATAATGCCATATAGACTTTAAACATTCCATTTGTGAAGTACAGTAGTTGAGGCTTTTGTTATAAGAAAGGGTTTCATGCTTCCATTAATATTTATATCTACCTAATTAACATAATGTGATTCTAGGCTTAGTTTCCAGCCCTCCCTCCATGGGAGTCCATTCATTTCAATGAAATCCTCAGGAGTCACTGCCTCTTGTTGGCTCATCTGCTCACAATAAAAAAATAACATTTTGTTTATGTATTGGAAATCTCTCTGTAATTTTAAACCAGGCTTGGCCATGCTGAGCTAATCTGTCTGGTGGGACATCAACAAGCTTACTGGTATTCAAACATTGAAAATTTTATATTGAGAGTTACACAAAGGGATAAGGAGAGAGAGTTATAAGAGTAATTTAAGAAGGGATTTGGGTAGATAAATAAATGACAGATGTGTTTCAGACGGGAGGTAAACAAAGATGAGATCTCTCTCACCATTCACTGGTTCTGGTTTCTCTCACTCCATCATTCTTGCTCAAGATTTGATTGTCATCCTAACAATGATGTCTCTAGCATGCACTTACATATTTCTTTTTAAACTTCAGGAGAAATTTGAATTTCACAATAAATGAAAACAAAGCAGTTGCTAATGTGGCTGATTCAATGCCAGAATTAATACAATGTGTTCAGTTTGATTTGGAAACAAATTTTCCAATCAGAAATTCTTTCTTTCTTTCTATATAAACTTTGAAGGCAATTACCTATTAATGCTAAAAATTAAGTTTTATTTAAAATAAATAAAATAAAAACTAACTAAAATTGCTAATTGGTGATGTTGATAGTTAAACTGAAAATAAATAATTTAATAGAAAAGACATAGGCCTACTAAGATCTAATGTTGCAATTAAAATTGATCTGTATACTTTCTATGACAACAACATCCACAATACACTTTAAAAAAAAATTTACATCTTATTCACACTAAGGTACAAGAACTGTGCATGCAAACATGCAGGAGTTATATGCACTTTTGACAGCTAAAACGATTTTGGACTAAATATCCTCTTTAGAAAGACCAATCTCATAAAAATGCATCTCATACAACTGTCTTTATGCAACAGTGCACAGTTACACAACCCATGTAAATTTTAACATAGAAGTACACAATTACACTATAAATCACTATCATAAAAATTTAGAACAACGCACGATACTTCAGCTGCACAAGCAAACTTGCTTTTATGACTCTCAATGAGAGTGTTTGTCCACATGTACACAGGCATGCAAGCACGAGACACACATGAATAGGGTGCAAAAACAGGATTTTAGCAGAATGTCAGACTGTCTAAATCACATTACTTTTTTTCCTGGAATACAGAAAGAGATAAAAATAAAACCTGGTCACTAGAGACCTAAAAGGTCACCATTTAGCTCTACAGATTATTAAGAGTCTGAGAAATCTTGAGCAGCATAATGAGGGCAGGGGAAACAGAAAAACACAAGAGACAGATACAAACTACAGGATTAATGCCTGTGGTGTCGTGCACAATAATTGGGCAATGGATGGGAACCACAAAAACACTCTGATCGCATCCTTGTCCTAAAGTCAGCGTCCCATGCTGTTCAGAGTCAGTAGTTTGATGAAACACAATCAGACCTAAAAGAGTCCATTTTACTTGCATATTTCTCTCCTGATCGATGTGTTTGAAATGATGGCTATGAAGATACATCACATGCCAAACCGTCACCATAAGCCTTGAGCTGCATGATTTCCCTCATGTTCCTGCTGTGCAGTGAGATGCGCAGTTCCTACAGGAATAACAGCGGAGCTGCAACCTGCAGATGGTGGAGGTGGTCCAGATGACAGCCTTTCTGTGCGTATACAGCACAGATTCATTGGTTTCTGTGTCCCGTTATAAACGGAGCATCACTCGGCACTCAGACGGTGGAGAAATCATCTTGGCAGGCGGAAGCACGACGTGTGGTGGGGCTGCATTTCGTCGTCATGGTGATTTGGGAGCTGAAGTTAAGACCGTTGCTTCCCATTGAGGGCTGATGGTATTTGGTATCCGCTCCCAGAAATCTTTGCATGTGCCACCGCCTCCACTTTCGTTTAATCTCAGACTGAACCTGGACAGTGTGTGAAAGAGGTCAGGGGGAAAAAAATCCAGTTATTTTTGTAAAAAAAAAAAAGATTTTTATGATCACAAGAAACAAATTCAGTCATGTGTTTCCAAACATTCGACTGGTAGTATAACTGGTTTAATAATGCATAAATCAAAATTAAATTCTGATAGTATTACCTCTCCATTTAGAAAACAGTACAGGACAGCAACACAAAATCCCTGAAGAAAAAAAGAGGACAATCAATTTGAGCTGCTGTGGGTGGATTTTTAGTCAGATTTAAATATTTTACAGGTTTAATTTAGCAACAAACACATTTTGAAAGCCTGGAAACTTTTTTCCGTTTTTTTCCCTTCCCCAATTTATCTAAAGATTTCCAAAATGTAATAATTAATAATGCACATATAAATAAATATACAAGTATTTATTAAAATATTATGTATATTAAAATATTAGAATATT
>RJVU01044706.1:7981248-8052682 GCA_003731715.1 Anabarilius grahami | reverse complement strand
CTTTCCTGTAGCTCAGTGGTTAGAGCATGGCACTAGCAATGCCAAGGTCATGGGTTCGATCCCAGGGATTGCACATACTCAGATACAAATGTATAGTATAATGCAATGTAAGTCGCTTTGGATAAAAGCGTCTGCCAAATGCATAAATGTAAATGTAAATGTAATCAGATTCAGTTTTAATTATAAATCAATTGAATGAAACCACCATCTTAGTCCACAAAAAGCAATGGTTATATTTAAATTTCAACCGATTTGACTTCAGAAAAAGATGGATGGTAAATCTTTGAAGTATTTAAGGGCATTTTTGTATATCCTCATTCGACCTTTTCATCTAGCTGCATAACAAACATGTAGGGAATAAATATCACTGGGCATGTCTGGGGTTGAGGCAAGCTGGCAGATCCCACGGTGAGTCTATTGCTGTGGCCAATCTTAGTATTCTATTGGCATTTAAGGAATCCAAACTAGATAAGCAATTGCTTATAGAAGAGTACAGCTGTGGGTAAAAACATGTTTCAGTCCCCTGATGCCTACCTGAAAGGACCCCAGGATCAAGTCAAACACCAGACGCACATAAGACACGATGTGATGAGGCATAAAGGCAAAGATTATATAGTTTATTCCAAACAAGGGAATCAAAAGTAGAGTTGATTTCGCAAGTCGCCTGTAAATCAAAAGAAACGGCATATGTTGGAATACTTTTGTGTTTATATTGTGCATGGAAGACCATGGTGTCTATGGTCTAACACAAAAACTCACGAGTACTGATGTGATTCATTTCTCCCAATATCCCGGCAACTGATTTTCTGACGAAGTATCCGTATGATACAAATTAAGAGAATAAAGTTCATCTAGAAAAAAAAACGAAAAAAAAACAGTATAAACAGATTAGGACCTATTTGAAATATTTCATTCACCACTTGCCATATTAATTTATATCATATTGCCATATTAGAATTTCATGCAGCTGTACAGACACTCACCAGTATCGTTATCAACGTAGGGGTTTTTATAATCCACCATAGATCATCGTCAATAAAATCCCAGCATCTGTTAAAAGGAAATAATAGCTCTAGAATGAAGCTACAGTAATGGAGCAAAACATTTGGGTTCTGCAAGTAAAATACTCATTTATTTTCTGCATAGAGAAATTAGTTTTCAGCAATGCTGTATAAAACATTTAAGATAGATCTACCTTGAGCTACAAGGTTGTTACTGTATGTGATGGTGGTGAACTCCAGTCCTGGAGAGCCTCAGTCCTGCAGAGTTTAGCTCCAACCCTGATCAAAATTCACCTGCCTATAGCTTTCTGGCAACCTTTCAAACCTTGATTAGCTTGTTCAGGTGTGTTTGATTAGAGTTGGAGCTGAACTCTGCAGGACTGTGGCTCTCCAGGACTGAGGTTAGCCACCCCTTGTAATGACCTTATACGACAGAGAAGCACGCAGCCATCTTTAAAATTTTGTCCTTGAACTTCCATTTTTGCGGTAGCTCTGTTTATTCCTATGGCATCGCTGTCGAAGAGTAATTAGCTGGTGAAGTGGATTTACTTATTGTAGAGTTGACGAAAGTTATCATGAGCATTGTAGTGATTGAAGCGGATGTCATAAATGTCAGTAGACCGGGAAGATTTTAAACAAGCAGTTCAGTGAGAAATCCACAATATCTTACTTTCATGCTGTGGAAATATGGAAAGACAGAAGACAATGAGCGGAGGGCTGAAAAGGGGCGGGGCTACATAAGGTCTTTATGCTTCTGTCAGGGCTTGAAGTGGAAATATAAAGTGCTGGTACTCCCGATGCTTGGTTCAAAGCCGGAAGAAGGAAAACTGGCGGTATGCTAAAGGTAAAAATAGAGAAAAATACTGCGTACCGGCCCACTTCAAGCACTGGCTTCTGTAGAAGCTGTATATAAACACAAATGATTTCAACTTAAAAAAAAAAAAACACTGTATTTAATAGTCAAATGTCTGGGTAAAAAAACGACCCTACCCCCAATCCTGAAGAGTTATAACTCATTGTTAGCATGGAAACAAAGCTGATTGGTGTAGTTAAATTTATTTACTAAAAATTAAGAGTTTACTTTACTCTTTGTTAAATAAATGTTTAAAATCCCTATGGAGAAAATGAATTGGGGAAAAAATTTCCAGACCCAAGGACACTGAAAAGGTGGACGGCCACTGTTTCAATGTATGTTGCACTCTACAATCTTCATGTAGATTTAATGCAAAAACAAAGAAATACATTTTTTTTTTTTAAATATGGCAATGAAGTAGAAAATATCCATGTAAATTCTTTTCAAAAGTCTTCTCCTATGAGCTCTGTTCTAAATATAGAATACTGACCTCCATAAAGGCACGTCATTTATCATCAAGGAACAGCCTTGTGTGAAATTTACAGTGTCAGCTATACTGTAGCTATCAGCAAAAGGTGTACAGAAGACAGAAATTCAACTGAGCTCATAATCTCATAAAAATAGTAACATACTTTACTCCATTTTAATTGTTACTCTTAGGTAACAGGCTACAACAACCAGAAGCTTTTTTTATATGGCTCCCATGAATGTGTACATAAAAATAATCGGCAAGTAGCAAAGTGCTGTTCTGCGAACAAGCTCCATTTACTCACCCAATATCATGTATATAAGCTTTTGTGATGCTCCAGATTGTTATGAAGACACCCGGAACTCCTGTAACACATTTGAACGTTTATAAATATTGTCAATATTTGAATGCATACGGTTTATGAAGGCATATTTACAGGGATTCTTCATTTAAAGGGTTAGTTCACCCAAAAATGAAATTTCTGTCATTAATTATTCACTGTCATGTCGTTTTGCACACAAAAACTATTCTCGTCACTTCATAACATTAAGGTTGAACCACTGTAGTCCCATGGACTATTTTAACAATGTCTTTAATACCTTTCTGGGCCTTGAAAGTGGTAATAACATTGCAGTCTATAGGGAGGTCAGACTTGGATTTCATCAAAAATATCTTAATTTGTGTTTCAAAGGTGTTGCAGGTTTGGAACAACATGGGGGTGAGTAATTAATGACAGAAATTTCATTTTGAAAATGAAGGGTGAACTAACCCTTTAATTGGCCTACACAATCAATAGGAATTCAATAAAACAAGTGGGATTGCCAATTAGCCTCAAATCTTAATTAATCCTGAGATACAAATCGGCGCCTGCTTATCACATTTTAGAATCCTAAATGTAAAGAAATGTGATGTGAAACTTTTTCCAACACGATATAGTGACGTCAATGGAAAGGTTAATTGTTAAATCTCTAGTGTGTACATGCACAAGGTCCTATTGACTTTAGTGATCAATTTTTCATTCATAGTTGACAGGTGTTTCTCTCCTGTCATGAAGAGTTACGAGGCCATATATCTTAATGTCACTGCCACTGATATACGTGTACACACGCACCCCATCCAATGAGAATGTACCACCAGAAGTACTTCCTCTCAGAGAAGAAGGACACAGCCAGGAGAGTGTGCAGATACAGACCCTCCACCAGTAACCAAAAGAAACTGGCTATGACGCCGTACTGGAAGAAAACCACCGCAGCCTTGCAGCCCACCTGTAAAGTGCAGAGAGGATTTTGTTTAGAACTATTATGCACTTGTGTATATTATAACAGGAACTGTGGTCTTGCATGTTTACCATGTTCTTAAACAAAGGGAATGCCTTTGCGCTGGTGTGTTGTATGCACTAGGCGCTAGAAAACATTGTGCAATACTTCTAAAGAGGGGCATTAAAAAGAGTGTAAACGCATGTAAAGAACTGCTGCATGCTGATCTATTAATGTTTGAAACTTGTAGTGCACTGACTGTTCAGATAAGTACTACATGTAATTATTACTGCAATAATCACACAGCCGTAAACAATCTATATAGCGAATCCATTTTAATTAATGACAATATCTAAGCCTGATTCCTCTACGGGCCGCTTAAATGTCTAACATGTTTTTGTGACCTTGCAAGGGTGTTTACAGAGGGGATACCGTGCCATCATGAGTGTTTGAGCACCCTGTTGTGACAGATGTGACATATTCTGTTGGCCAACAGCTGCGGCCAGACAGCTCAAAACACTCAGACCCAGATGAAGAGTGTTTATACAGGAAAACACAGAGAACACACTACTAAATCTTTACACACAGGCCGTCAAAAATTCAAGTTTTCTAATAACCAAAGAGACTCTTTAAGTTATTACTTCACAATATTTATTTATTTATTTTTTTTTTAAACCGAGCACAACATATGCTATTAATGACAATGAAAATGGCACCAAACAATCCAAACATAACCATGATGCTAGGTAAATACAGCGTTGACCATATCCGGATGAGGGAGGTAATTTACAAACTCTTCAAAGATCTTAAAGGACTGCTCAAACACAGCTACGCCTCGCCACAAAATGAGATTAAAGAGCACTTTACCAAACAGAATTTAAAGAGCAAACCTTATGACAAAACATTAGAGCAATTTACTACTGACAGTGTATTAATTGTGGAGTCTGAGCTGTTTGTTTCTTAAGAGGGGAAAAAATCAATTACATTCACCAGGTGCAGTTACATTCAGCTAGGAAAGCAGAAATAAAGTAAAACGCAACCAAATACACCTAAAGAAATGTACTTTATGTGAAAAATATGATTTAAAGTCACTAAATCAAATTGGGTTACACATACAGATGTCATTTTTGTTAGTTCAGTTAAAAAAGAGCTCTTTAAGGTAACAGTTGCCTGTTAATACGTTTTACAGTCCACCAGGAAATATAATTGTAAATATAACTGGGATATCACATTTTATTACACGTCTCTCTGCAGTACTTCATTCTGCAGATTTCAGTGGTTTTAGGTTTTCAACAGTTAGGTCCTGGGCCGGAAGTAAAATTCCCATTAATTTTCTCCATAGGGGAATTGATTATTAATGATAACAACATGAAATAATCACCATGAAATCAAATTTTTTTCTTTTTTTTATGGAATGTTGCAGTTTTAATTATAAATGATTTATCCATGCACGTTTTTTTTTTAATGCATGTGCTCTCGTAATCTTTGAACAAAATAGCTTCCCTTCCCTCTTGCAGCAACATTCTTCTCTTTGATGCGTTTTTTTCTGTGCGAGGGCAGAACAACCTGTCACTCACATGACATCACACCAAACCACAACCATCAAATCCTAACATACATTTTTCTTTGTTTTCTTGAAGCCACTTCCTGGTATATACGTCACAATAGGCTAGCGCCATCTAGTGTCTCAGTTACCAATTGTAAATTATCTTGGAGAACATCAGTATTAAAAAGCACAGTATGTAAGTTTCGCAGCTAGAAGTCGCTTATTCAAAACAATAACAAAGGTGTAGACGCAGATGACGCAGTGAATGGGTGTGGAATCATGGGGGTTGTAGCTTCACCTCCACAGCCGATGGAAAGCAAATTGACAGGTCTCAGACAGAAATCGTGTTTATGGATGAGCTAATGTATTCAAGTTTTATTAACGTTACTGTGGTATGAAGCAGGGCGGGGCCGAGAACCTGGGACATTTTACGTTGATGTTTTTATTATGCTCCTTTCGTTTAATTTTTTACAATTAGTTACATTTAACATCCGCCTCCGTCTTACCTGAACTTGAACTTTGTTACAGTTACGTTTGAACATTTAAATTCAAATTATTCTAATAAAACAGCTGAAAGTGCTGAATTACTACTCATACAGGTCACTTTATTTGACAAATTAAAATTGTGGGGTAATGCAGTGCTGTTTAACTTGGTCAAAGCTAACATTATAACATTACTCTGTGCATTAGCTCGGTGGCTGCTATGCGACACTTGATCAATATTAGAATATCATATTAATAAATGCCAGATGACTGTGCTGTTATATGGCATACAATTCATTTTTAAATATATTGTATGATGGAGAAAATGCTGTATTATTGTTACTACAAATACAGTTGCTCACCTGTCTAATAAAACACATAGGCCCGGTTTCACAGACAGGGCTTAGCCTAAGCCAGGATTAGGCCTTAGTTCAATTAGGATATTTAACTAGCTTTTATAAACGTTCACTAGAAAAAACACATTATGTGTGTGCATCTTCAGACAAAACAATGGCACTGACATATTTTAAGATCTGTCAGTACAAGTTACTTTCAGTTAAAACAGCTCAAACATGCATTTTAGTCTAGGACTAGCTTAAGCCTTGTCTATGAAAGCGGGGGATAATATATTAAAGTGCCTTTCTTTGGTGTTTCCCTGATTTGAACAGAAGTAAAAGTGGAAATCTAGGGTACCATGGATATGACATCATTGAGAGGCAACACAATGACACTGGATGTTACACTGGTTAAAATAGCTAATTTCTCTGAATGTAAACATTGTTTACATTATCTCTTACTTTAAAGCCACTTACAGATCTATGGTGGCAGTCATCAGGTTCCTCCACCTCATACAGGACTACATCCTTCATTATTACAGCCACAGCCTTTAGTATAAAAGACATGAACAGGTGAATGTGGATGTAGTTCCTTGTGCAGTGCAGTTTTCTGGGAAGCAAAGAGAGAAGGAGACTTGGTTAATTGTGTTTTTGTGTATCATTTACTATATTGAAACAAACCACTAAATGCTGAAGTCTACATAATAGGCTCTGCATATGCTGTGTTCCAAATTATTATGCAAGTGACATATCAGTAGAATTTCAGTACAATGAACATTCAGATTTTAGGTTTTCAAAGAAAGCGCTTGTTGTATTTCTCGTATTTTTTTAGATAACTGGTATCAATCACAGACAGGTTTGTTGAGTAGTTTGCCAGGTCTTCTTAGGTAAATTGAAACCCACTTAAAGAGGTTGTTCCACATTATTAAGCAAGTCACAGTTCTCATGCAATATGGCAAGGAAGAAAGGCAAAAGGCATGAAAACAACAAATATTTTGCTATAACTGAATAGAGATTATCGGAAATATTTGTATGATTTAGAACTCAAAAGAATCCGTTTAGATAAAGGCTTATTTAAGGGAAGTTTCAGTCAAGCCAATTAATTGTATTTAAAGGGAAGCTATAAAAAAAGTCACTATTGAGCAGCAAACAAGTATTTGAAGCTTTTGGTGTCTCTGGATTCTCAAGAACCTCTCCATGCAGGCTGGCAGTTGTGCATAAAGTTGCATTTTAGCCAACCCCAACCAAGCTCACAAAGAGAAATGTTTTATAAATACATGAAAACTCATTTTTAAATAGTTGTATTTACTGATGAATGCGGTGCTGCAATAGATGGTCCAGATGGATGGATTTTTGGATGGTTGGTGAATGGCCACCACATTCCAACAAGACTGTGACATCAGCAAGGAGCTGGCAGTTGATGATTTGGGCTGGAATATTGGTAAGTGAGGTGGAAGGTCCTTTTAGGGTCTCTGATGGTGTCAAAATGACTTCTGCAAGATAGGTGGAGTTTATAACTGACCATTTTCTGCTATGGTATAAAAAGAAGGACTGTGCCTCCTGATATAAAACGATTTTCATGCAGGACAACACATTATCCCATGCTCCAAAAAAATACCAAGGCAATAAAACTGTTTGAAAATGTTTTTCTTCACCGCAGTTTTGGTTAGGGGGTGACTGAAATGCAACAATACGGAGTATTTTAAGTCTGTTTTGCTGCAATGTGAAAAAAATCCTGCAAAACGCGCCGGCGCGTTACCCAGTAGGGAAATACACACAGACAACGACACGCCCCTACTGCGTGCTAGAATCTCCGAAAAACAAGCCAATTTCAACCTCAAAATGTACGCTTTTAAATATACCAATACTGCTATCTCAAACATGGAGAGGCTTCTTCATGATGTTAACTAACAGATTCTGAAAAAAAACGAAAATCACCAATTTTGAAAAAAAACCCCGCTTCTTTCTCATTTTGCTCGAGAGTTGTGCTGCCGACTTGTGTCACTGGTTTCCGTGACGGGTCACACATATATGTATATATATATATATTATATATATAAATATATACACACACAGTGGGTACGGAAAGTATTCAGACCCCCTTAAATTTTTCACTCTTTGTTATATTGCAGCCATTTGCTAAAATCATTTAAGTTCATTTTTTTCCTCATTAATGTACACACAGCACCCCATATTGACAGAAAAACACAGAATTGTTGACATTTTTGCAGATTTATTAAAAAAGAAAAACTGAAATATCACATGGTCCTAAGTATTCAGACCCTTTGCTGTGACACTCATATATTTAACTCAGGTGCTGTCCATTTGGTTGGATGGTAAATGTTGGTGGACAGCCATTTTTAGGTCTCTCCAGAGATGCTCAATTGGGTTTAAGTCAGGGCTCTGGCTGGGCCATTCAAGAACAGTCACGGAGTTGTTGTGAAGCCACTCCTTCGTTATTTTAGCTGTGTGCTTAGGGTCATTGTCTTGTTGGAAGGTAAACCTTCGGCCCAGTCTGAGGTCCTAAGCACTCTGGAGAAGGTTTTCGTCCAGGATATCCCTGTACTTGGCCGCATTCATCTTTCCCTCGATTGCAACCAGTCGTCCTGTCCCTGCAGCTGAAAAACACCCCCACAGCATGATGCTGCCACCACCATGCTTCACTGTTGGGACTGTATTGGACAGGTGATGAGCAGTGCCTGGTTTTCTCCACGCATACCGCTTAGAATTAAGGCCAAAAAGTTCTATCTTGGTCTCATCAGACCAGAGAATCTTATTTCTCACCATCTTAGCAAACTCCATGCGGGCTTTCATGTGTCTTGCACTGAGAAGAGGCTTCCGTAGGGCCACTCTGCCATAAAGCCCTGACTGGTGGAGGGCTGCAGTGATGGTTGACTTTCTACAACTTTCTCCCATCTCCCGACTGCATCTCTGGAGCTCAGCCACAGTGATCTTTGGGTTCTTCTTTACTTCTCTCACCAAAGCGTTTTTTGGCCGATAGCTCAGTTTGGCCAGACGGCCAGCTCTAGGAAGGGTTCTGGTCATCCCAAACGTCTTCCATTTAAGGATTATGGAGGCCACTGTGCTCTTAGGAACCTTAAGTGCAGCAGAAATTTTTTTGTAACCTTGGCCAGATCTGTGCCTTGCCACAATTCTGTCTCTGAGCTCTTCAGGCAGTTCCTTTGACCTCATGATTCTCATTTGCTCTGACATGCACTGTGAGCTGTAAGGTCTTATATAGACAGGTGTGTGGCTTTCCTAATCAAGTCCAATCAGTATAATCAAACACAGCTGGACTCAAATGAAGGTGTAGAACCATCTCAAGGATGATCAGAAGAAATGGACAGCACCTGAGTTAAATATATGAGTGTCACAGCAAAGGGTCTGAATACTTAGGACCATGTGATATTTCAGTTTTTCTTTTTTAATAAATCTGCAAAAATGTCAACAATTCTGTGTTTTTCTGTCAATATGGGGTGCTGTGTGTACATTAATGAGGAACTTAAATGATTTTAGCAAATGGCTGCAATATAACAGAGTGAAAAAATCGAGGGGGTCTGAATACTTTCCGTACCCACTGTATATATATATATATATATATATATAATGAAATTTCCATCATTCTCATTCTGTTCATACACACTGCTTGTGTTTAAAGCTGAGTAGGAAACTCATATACTATATGTATGAGAGCTTAAACACATCAAGACTCTCAAGAACTGTGTTCCTGTTTAATTAAGTGTGATGTAAGCCAAAAGAGGAAGCTGTTCAATACACTTGGGATCTGGCTTCACATCTGAGGTCACTGAGGGGAACATTCCTCCTGTGGTTAATTTACTACTGAGAAGCTTGTGCACTGCAAATCTGCATGTTAGAGGTTACAAACCACCAAGCCATTTTGTTTGGGAGGTTGTGCAATAATTGAAACTGTGTATAACCCTATCAAATGCCTGAATCTGTGCCCTTTTGCAATGTACTGTTAAATGTGATATAAAACGAGGCATTTTGAACAAGGTCGTCTGGCTTGAGATCAGTGTGATTTAGTAGAACATTGATCTGCTGCTAGATCACAGCTGAATCAATCACATAAAATGTGGGCATCCACCAAGGACAAAAATGGAACAAAATGAGAGTTACTTTTTTTTTTCTTCAATGTGAGAAAGGCAAAAGCCATAAAGAGCAAAGGTCCTGTGAATCATTTCCTATAATACACATCAGTGGTATATTTTGAGTTGTATTTGAGGATTTACCTGAAAAAGCACAGGATGATGATGGCAATAATGAGGGATATAAGAGAGACAGTGTGACCAATAGTGTATCCAATTCTCACAGAGCCCAGGAATTCACCCTACGAGGGAAAAAAAGTGAATGATAGCCAACTAAACTCAGAACAAATGATTAATATAGAACTGGAATAAGAACTATAAAAACAGTCTTGATTGTTTTGGATAGTTGGGTTAATTAGTTGCCATTTAGCAGAAGATTTTCCATTAAAACTGAATCACTCCGCTTATCGGTGTTTCCATGCTCATGACAGACTATTTCTCATTCTGCAGGTTACATCAGTACACCAGTAGGTGGCAAAAGAGACTGTGTTGATTGATTAATTCAGCCGATTTGTTCAAAAAGCAGATTCATTCAGAAACAAAATAAGTGGCTGGCTGCATCTGAATAATTTGCCTACTTCCCTACTATATAGTAGGCCAATAAAAAAATAAAATAAAATAAAAAAATAAATAAAAAATAAACAGTACGTGAAAAGAGTAGTATGTCAGAAACACAGTATTTATAAAACAGGTGGTGAAAAGTACCCGGATGACCTACTACTTCTGGCAATATTCTAAAGTGTGCACTTTAAGACACTTTAGGCCGAGTTCACACTGCATGATTTTAGGTCTGATTTTCACTCGCTGACAGATTTTGCGAAATCGCAGACATCTGTGCTCGTTCACACGAGTGACAATCACGCAGTGCAAATGATCAAAGATGCAATCTGAGAGAATCAACGATGCATCTTAGACACCTGTGAGATATTTAGCATGCTAATTTCAATTCAATTCAAAATCCTGCTGTGAAATGTGTTCTTCTGACTGAAAATGACATTGAAAGAGCAAGATTCAGGGCAGCGGGAAGTTTGGGGAGGAGTTATAGACCCGCATCTCCCAACCATTTCCTCCTCCATAATCTTTTTCTCCTTTTTGCATGCAATCTGAAACCCCATGTCGCCGATCCATCGCGCAATGTGCACAGCAGCGACTGAATGCAACCCACAGATAATCATGCAGTGTGAAAAGAATAGTGATCTGACGACTTTGAAAATCGTGCAGTGTGAACTCGGCATAAAGCTACGCAACTGATGCTGGTAGGTCACATGATAATGAAAACATGATGAATGTAGTATGTCCAGATACTACACACATTCAAACTATATTGAACATACTTTTTTAACTAATTATTCGAAAGAAGTACCTACTCCCAGAGTAGATTTCGGAGGCAGCCACTGTCTTTATGAGTGAGTCATTGAATCAGTGGTTTTACTCAACCGATCCAAACACAAATTAATGTTGCCTTCACGAGCTGAAGTAGTCAGAATATAATAATCTGAATTATTGTAAATACAAGTTTCCTAGGCAAAAATTGCACATGAACGCCCTCCGATGTCGTGTTTACCACTGGGAAGTTTGGAAATATTTTTGATACCCAAATTCCCGAAATGGGCATGCCAGAAACTTTAAACATGGTGTAGTGGAGAACTACTGTGACAGGTATGATTTATTTTACCAATAATAATTACCACTTGAATGCAACAAGCTCGTATTCATGACTTCTGAAGTTGGAATTATGAAATTTCCAATAGCACATGAAGGCAGCATAAATAAGCAATGAAATCCCATTACTGGGAGCTACAAGGCTGCTTCTGCTTTGGAATGGCTGGCTACTTTGTTTGAAACTATTTTTTGCTGGCAGAACAAAAACAAAATAAAGTAAATATTGTTTCTAAAATTTAAGTTACTCAATTTTACATTTTGGTCTAATTATCAGCAAGGCTGTTCCAGCAAGGATGTTATAGAACAACAGCACACTTTAGCTCACATGCTAATAATTTCAGGTACAGCAAACTGTGGTTTGTGTGCCTACCATCGATTGTTTTAATTGATTTATTTTAGATTTCATTGTAAACTTGATTGATGTTGGAGCCTTAGCCTTGTGGGCAGCACTCTGACATATAGCGCAACAGCACCGTAGTCCTTTCCTGATCCTGTGCCCCTCTCACCTCTATACTCTAACCTCTATACCCATCTTACCTCTATATCACATCCTGTATCTCTTTGACTGTCCTATCCAATAAAGGCAAAAATGCCCAAAAATATAACTTAAAAAAGAAAACTTTATTGATGCCGTGCCTGGGTGCCAATCAAAACAAAGGGGAAAAAAGCAATCATACGCACCATGTTTCCATCCTCTGTGATATTTGCGTTGAAGCCACAGTTGAACGCAATGACAACTGAGTTTATTTCTGTCCAGCCATTGGCAGTACAGCTCTTCGATATGTTTCCTGCAAATGGCAAAAGGGCATTGAATACGTAGGTCAACAACGGAGAGAAATGAAGAGTGCTAAACCAGAAGATCAATCACAGCTTCATTCCTACAGTAATCACTGCAACTCAGACATACTTTAAAAACACACAGCAAAAGATGAGGTGACTGATGACTGCAAAACAAGCAAAGGAAATGAACACTTCATGGATCTCAAGCAGCCAATGAATTAATCAACAGGAAATTACTTACATCTACATGCACTGGAAAACTTGGATCGTCTTATAGTCTTATCTTGTTTTTTTATGTTGCAACACAAAATTTTGTAATCTGATTTATTTTAAGCAAAATTCAACACAATTATCTGTCACTTTTTGGAACGGGTTTCCTTGCAATTTGGAGAAGCAAATTTCAGCGACTGATCACTGTACTAAACGAGAATCGAGAATCCTCTCAGGCCTGGAGGACTTCAAACTGAATGGAGTTGATTTGTGAAGTAAAGAGTACACAAGCTCATCATCAGGTAATCATGCTCTGCAAAGTGGAGGAGGAAAAATAACAGATGCAGTCCTGTCGGTCTTATCGCTGCCTGAAATACCAGCTGGCAAATCCTTTTACTCACTGGACATATTATGACATTCTCATAATGGCCCTTTAGATCCTCCTCTCACTTTTCTGCGCTACATGTAACGTCCATGTCACGCTTATCAAATTCATGACCTTTCTGCCATAGACTTGAGGCCAGGTTTTTTGAGGGTTGATGTCACAACTGAAGATGAATAAACAGGAAAGGAATTTTAAAAAAACACCACCTCCCAAAATATTACCGGTATGATGAGGCAAGGATTGTAAATTTGCCTCTGACTAAACCAAGTTAAAAAATGTCATGCAAATGTCTCACTCTGCATTTGGAAATACTTTGTTTCAATAAAATAAAATAAAATAATACTGTTTAAAGTACTGTTTGTCACTGGTTGTATTTTTATCTAACAATTTCCCAAGGGACGATTTGGCTCACAATTAGAGACATGAGTCATGAATAAAACATCAACTTCTTCACCCCTGAAAATGTTACTCTAATTTGTAGGAACCTTGTCATCCTTGGGGAACATTAAGGCATCAAAGAAGGTAGGCATAAACCTCAAGAGAATTATTTGTGAACAGAGAAACAACAGTATACAGGGTTTCATGTAAATCCACTGCACTTTAATTGCAACAGAATCCTTGTAACGAAATGTCATAAAATCAGCTAGCAACAAAAGCCTTTAATGAGTAGCATTTTGAACAGTGGAATTTACACATGGAAATTTGAATCAGATTTTTTTTTTTTCTCTCTTTTTCAAACCATACATACTTTTGATCACCTGTTTCCGCCTGTTCACCAAGACTTTAAACATGTTAAAGGGTTAGTTCACCCAAAAATTCTGTCATTAATTACTCACCCTCATTTCGTTTCATACCCGTAAGACCTTTGTTCATTTTTGATACACAAATTTATTTTTGATGAAATCCGAGAGGTATATGACTCGTCCATAGACAGCAATATAATCAACACTTTCAAGGCCCAGAAAGGTACTAAAGACATTGTTAAAACAGTCAATGTGACTGCAGTGGTTCAACTGGATAATAATGACAAAGTCGTTATTTTCATTTTGTTTTTGCGCACAAAAAGTATTCTCATCATAAAATTAAGGTTGAATCACTGCAGTCACATCGACGGTTTTAACGATGTCTTTAGTACCTTTCTGGACCTTGAAAGTGTTGATTATATTGCTGTCTATGGACGAGTCATATACCTCTCGGATTTCATCAAAAATATCTTAATTTGTGTTTCAAAGTTGAACGAAGGTCTTACGGGTGTTGAACAACATGAGGGTGAGTAATTAATGACAGAATTTTCATTTTTGGGTGAACTAACCCTTAACACATGAACAGAGAAGCTTTTTTCTGTTTCTGAAGTTAAACAGCAGCTCCACATCCAATTAATATGGCTCTGTGGGAAGCAAAAGGGGGAGAAAAAAAAATCACTGCAAAACACTGACAAAATTTTGGAACGTTTGATATGTGTTTGGCAAGTTGTAGCGGTGATCATCTCCCTCAGATGGGACAGCTTGGAAACCTCATTATCAGTGTGCCAGCAGTATGTGTAGCTGATGATGTTTTACCTCTGAGAGCGAAAATCTACATTTAGACAAAGTGAGGATTGAGGACATTCACAGATCCTGCAACAGGAATACATAAAATATGAGCTCTTTTATAGTGTTAACTAATAAACAGATTATAGTCAAAAACACTGAGGAAGATAAAAGCACAAACTGCTCCTGCTCAACTTATAACAGCCTCCAGAGCCTGGATGACTAAATTTTTTATTCATATCTGTGACAAAAGCACTCATTCAATATGTTTTTCTGACAATCTCCTCATCAAAATACATGTGCATTAAAAACGCATAAGACATTGTCTGTGTAATCTTAAGCACTGGGACTAGACCGAGACAGA
Organism: Anabarilius grahami; assembly: GCA_003731715.1. Lineage (NCBI taxonomy): Eukaryota > Metazoa > Chordata > Actinopteri > Cypriniformes > Xenocyprididae > Anabarilius > Anabarilius grahami. The sequence continues at coordinate 8,037,703 of RJVU01044706.1, read as the reverse complement.
TAAGCTACTGCTGCTAGAATCTGGGTTTGTTTTCAATGAGGGATTGTCAGAAGAATGCTTTCATCATCCCGAAAAAGACAAGACAATGAGGATTGTCAGTGCCATGTATGAAGATGTGGACCGAACATGGGAGCTAATCAACCTGCTGTTATGTTATTTCAGAGCGTGCCTTTGAAGAGATCTTCTGCCTCGAAGCATGCTGCAGAAATACACGCTGGGCCTCAGAGGAGGCCTCAGGTTTAAGCTCGCTTCTGTGAGAATTTACGCAAGATTCAATGCCAGCCTGAAGGGAGAGGATGGGGGTTCTGGTTCTGGTAAAGTTTTGGTCCTTGAGCAAGTGTTGACAGTAGCATGACTTGTATAAACATGAATCAGACTGGGCTTTTGATAAAGCTCTTTGAGCAAAGTGTTATTACAGCAGCTTTCTGCAGTGAAGGTGGGTGTGTAGGTGTGTCCTTCTCTTTCAAATGCAAGCCGCTTGACGTATTATTATGACAGCGGCTCCAAAAGTGGGACTTTTGTGAGAAGTTGCAAGAATGTGGGTAATTAAAGAATATTCTGGGTTCAATACAAGTTAAGCTCAATCAACAGCATTTGTGGCATTCCTCCAAAAATAATGGTCACATTGAGGTACGTACAATGGAAGTGAATGTGACCGATTTTTGAAGGTTTTAAAAGCAGAAATGTGAAGCTTAAAATGTATAAAAGCACTTTCATTAATTCATCTGTTAATTCATCTGCTACTAAAATGACTAAAATTAAAACTATTAATTACTAAAATTTTATTATAATTTTATTATATGTGACCCTGTACCATAAAAACAATCATAAGTCGCACGGGTATATTTGTAGCAATTGCCAACAAGACATTGTATGGGTCAAAATTATAGACTTTTCTTTTATGCCAAAAATCATTAGGATATTAAGTAAAGATCATGTTCCATTAAGATATTTTTCAAATTTCCTACTGTAAATATATAAAAAAAATTATTTTTGTGAGTGGATATGCATTCATAAGGACTTCATTTGGACAACTTTAAAGGCGATTTTCTCAATATTTAGATTTTTTTTGCACCGTCAGATTCTAGATATTCAAATAGTTGTATCTCGAACAAATATTGTCCTATCCTAACAAACCATACAGGTCCTCCATGATAATATAATCTATACATAATATAATATATTTTTTTAAGAAAAGGAGAGAGTGGAAATTAATTTTTGTAGTAATCAACAATTAGGCCTCAAATTCTCAGCTGAGCTTAACTTGTACTGAATCTGGAACTTTCCTTTAAGGTGTGTTTACCTTTGCTTTCAAGCATGTAAAGTAACGAAGAACAGCTTTGGTTTGGTAAACTTTACTTTCTGAACATTTATATAAGGTGTGATCATGAGGTCATTGCACTATTGACAGTGTGTTTGACTGAAGCATGAAAGTGAAGTCTGAGTTATGAGCAAAGAAATCACTCTGAAAAGTTTAGAAGATTAATGACTGTGTGTTTGCTGTAAAGCTCCTGGGTAAAAAGTTCACATGTGTTAGGACACTAGAAGCTCCACCCACCATAAATTTATGACATGTCCCTGGATCTCTGTGCTGCCAAGTTTCGTAACGCTCGTTTTCCTTTTCATGTTCCTATAAAAATGAATTGCCTTTTGATTTGACCATAACACAAGACCTGGTAGACTCTTTTGAATCTGTAATCTGATACTACAACTGGACATATTGAGTTTCAAGAAAGGAATTTTTCTTCTGCTGGATAATATAGGAACAGCTGGAATACTGGAATTGAGATTCAATCTTCAGGCTTGATTACACAAAGCATCAGTGCTATGAGGAAAGAGCCACAAACTGACATTTCCACACACACAACAGTCCCAAATGGCTACATTTATACAATTAAACCACTTGAAAATGTCTGAATATTTGGTTCTACAGAACATTGTTCTTCCCCTGAACTGCTTCTAAGAAGGATTTTTGAAGTCAGTTCTCCTTAAATTCACACTTATTTTGCTTAATAGGTGTTAATGCTATATTTCTCTGAAATAAATGCCACATGGTTTGATATTTTGTTATTTAATACAAATAGAGTCAAATGTGGCTAAAGTGTCCATAAAAAAAAAACCCAAATCAAACCCACAGTAAAGGCCCGGGTATACTTCACTTTCCGCGCCTGGACGCGTCTCGCGCGCAATCGTGTCCACGCATCTTTCAAAGTATACTAAACTGCGGATGCGCGTGGATGACCGAGTTTGACACATGCGCAGTACAATTTTTTCTATACTCTAACCCAGGAGTGTCCAAACTCGGTCCTGGAGGGCCACTGTCCTGCAGAGTTTAGCTCCAACTTGCCTCAACACACCTGTCTGGAAGTTACTAGAATGCCTAAGACCTTGATTAGCTGGTTCAGGTGTATTTAATTGGGGTTGGAGCGAAACTTTGCAGGACAGTGGCTCTCCAGGAGCAGGATTGGACAGCCCTGCTCTAACCAGACATCATGTCATCAACGGGACATTCGCTGGGCAAGATCGGAGAAGAAAAATAGTGCATCCACCATTGCAACATAGTTCAGAAGATACACCAAGTGAACAAGAATCAAAAACGGTGGAGAAGGATATGCTTTTAAGTTTACTCATCTTGTTTTCAAATTGCTCTTTCCACACTCTTCTTCGACAACTGCAGACTGAGTATACTCAGTATACTGTGCGTATTGCCACCTAGTAGATTCATCTGTCCTGCTTGTGCATGCGCTGTTGCACGCGCACCTTCCGCAGGGTCTCAAAATTTGCCCTGCGTTCCATTCGGAAGGGCTCATCCCTATGCCCTAATCCCTTCAAAGGGTTTACCCTCCGGAGTGAGAACTTCTAAGGGATGAAGGGTGTAGGAGTAAAAAAAAAAATTTTTTTGGCACCTTAGTTTTTTTCCCCTGGTTTACTCTTTGTATTAACATGCATTCATTTACACGCATTCATTTGGAACGACCCTTCAATATGGCGACCATGATTGTTTTCACGATATATCGACCATTTAGAATGCACCATCAGGCTGCACGCGGACAGGGTGTGCGGACGTCCGAGAGCCCTCCAGATGGCGAAAATTCAGTCATGCGGACATGAACGCGGACGGCCGAAGTATACTTTGGGTTTAAGTAAGGGTACCTAACCAATATAGAAAGATTTGATGGATAAAAATGTGTATGATTTATTGAGGACATTAAAATAAATGAACTGGCTTTCCAAAAGCATTTCAATACAACTTACGGTTGCATAAATTTCACAGTCCTACTGAAATCAACGTAATCGCAGCATTCCCTAATGCAGAGTAAACTCTGTGTACTGTAGGCACCCTAATAAAACAATTCAAGCTAATATTATCAACATTCACTGTTGAATATCTTTTAAACACTCTTTCTGGGCAATAAACACCAAGCATTTCTGGGAAATCGGTGCTACAGAAAACAAATNCACCTGCCCCGCCCATTTCGGCGGGAAGATTCGCGCGCTCTTCGCCTATAGGCTGCGCGGCCGTGCCGCGCCGTCATTGGTTCAACGACTTGTCTATGAGTGAACCAATGACGGTGCAGTTGCACTGCGTTATTGAAAAAGGCTTCAGTAACGGGGAAAAAGGGAGACTTTTCCCCATACGCAGTACGAAGTGGAGTATCGAAAGGGAACCTCAATCTGTTAGCTATAAATTAATGAGGATTTCTGTGTCCACTGGGTCTGTGCACATCCTTTGTTCTTCCCTCTGGTTCATATATTGTTCCATCAACACAGTAGTTATATATGTCTCTGTCTCCACTAAAATCCAACTCAACATTCCCAGTCAGTTAGTTATCAGATTTTTCCCCATCACATGATCGTCAATTTGGCCCACCCTCCAAACTAATATCCAGGTCTTTTCCCATTCACATCTGGCCTGTATCACAGCTCACCAAAGGCTATCTCCTGCATGAACTCCACAAGATAAATCCACGGCATTTCACCCTGTACCGTCTAAATCCCTCAATCCATGTTTTGGATTTCTTCCAGAAAGCACTCTCTCAGAGCACTCAGAGTTTCACAGGAAAGGCATGCCCCTTTCAACAAGACAGAGATATGACCTGGAAGCCATTAGATGTGTGTAAACAGTTCATAGGATGAAATCAGGGTTGTAATTCAAAGCTGAAATTTTGACAGAAACCTTATTGATCCACACAGTCATTTTCCTTTACAATTTCATGATTATTGAGCAACTCAACCTTGTAAACTTAACTGCCATCAGTTTCTCCAGACATTTCATTTCAACATGACTCCTTTTACTTCACTTTGCTTGAGGGGGAAAAGGAAAATTTAAAGGGGTGATGAACTGAGAAATCAAATTTTCCTTGAGCTTTTGTCATATAAGAGGTCATCATAGTATAAGAATATCCTGTAAGTTTCAGAGCTGAAAACTTCCTTGTTAGTCCAATAAAAGCTTTTATTGACACCAGACCCAGCAAACGACACTGATTTTCAAAGTGGGGATCTATGACGTCAAAGGGCAACAAGCACCGCCTCCGCAGAAGAAGATTAACGCCTACTTCATCACTGCCTGTTTAGCCCCGCCCACCGATTCGTGCATGACATGCAATAGAATAAGTAGCCTAAGTACCATAGACCTACGTGGTGCTAAACCAGATCGAGCTACCAAGCAATAAACATGTCGTTGAGGATTAAAAAAAATTGTGCAGTGCCTGGACCCGACAGTAATACAACGTGTAAGTAACTGTGTTAATTCTAATGCCTGATCTGATATGTAATGATTCATGTACAGTCATATGTTCTTTGTCTATGTGTGTCAGTAAATCAAACTCGTGACTAAACGTCAACTTGCGTTGTTTCTCTTAGTAGGATGAAAATAATCTGTTATTTAACGGTGATTAAATTATATAAAGAAAGCGATCAAAGAAAGCTCCCTTTGCAATCGTTGGAGCAGCGCGCACTGAAGCTGTCAATCAAACAGCGCGAGTTTATCGTGACTGACACGCGCAAAACTCCTGTTTTATTCAACCAAATCTCTTAGTTATATCGCGTTTGCACTGTTAGTGAAGATAAAAGCATTTGTTGGTGTACAGAAATTGAGTTGCAATGACGAGATCACTGCTTTCATGTGCTCAACAACATGTCTGTGATCAGCTACACAGTGTTCATCTCTGCAACCTTTCATGCCACGATCTAAATATAATGCCATAGATCTAAATGTAATGCAGGACTTTTCACAATTAGTTAACCTTGAGAGCTGTAATAGTAAAAACGAGCTAAAAGAGAGAGTAATACTTGGCTATTTCAAATGGAAAGATGTTAGCCAATCACAGCAGTGGGCGTTTACACTGAAGTCTAACAGCAGACATGCACTGTCTATAATGAAAATGTCCCTAACAGAATAAATACCTAAGTTCGTTCAAATCAGAGGGCTAAAATCAGGAGTAACCCCAGAGTGCAGTCTGGACGATGTGCAGTCCCGTCTACACCCAATTTCATTGGTTTATAATACAGCAGAGCTTATTGGTGTAGACGCTTGGGGCATGAGCATGCGCATTCCTTTATGTACGACTTCATGAATGACCTACGCTGTTTGACTGTACTACATAAATATTAAGTGCTAACCATGGCGATTTCAGTTACGATCAATTGGCTAATGTTTTGATGAACTTAAGATGTTAGATGAAGTTATTGTATTGTACGCTACGCTTGGTACGGCATCTCTGGGTTCTTCAGGCAGAAAATCGCCGTGTAATAGGCTGTACTGCTAAATCTGGGGAACGAATTTTCTACATCAAGTGAAGTCAAGTCAAATTTATTTATATAACGCTCAAAACACATAGTTTAAAAGCAGCTTTACATAAAGTTAATGTCTATAAGCTTTAATATTGAGCAGTTTTAGGGCTGGGAGATATCACGAAATATGTTGCCGATATAAATGATACACTGTTTGAGATTTAGCTATATTGTATTTATTATTTTATCCAGCAGATAAGTCATTGCCACTTTTAGGACTGCATGGAATTATGGCATTGCAAAGGAGAGATATTTTCTACAGGACGATATATTGACTATATTTTATTTTTTGCATGTCATGCAGGGTTCTGTATTTTTACATCATTTAGGCTTCTTCATATTTATATTAGGATCGGTGGATAAGCACAAACTCAGGTTTTTTACATAAATGATGATAATTCCCTGTATTTCAGTAAAACATCAGATAAACCCGAAAGTGTTTGATTTTACATTTTAAAGCAAAACCACGGTGACAAATAAGACAATAATAGGCTACTAATAGCCCACACGCCCTGGCCATATTTTTTGTGCGTACAATAAAAACCTTGCAATGCTGAAAAAATAACATATTTGCATTCTGTATGCAAGATGTTTTTTTGTGTTTTTTTTACTAAAACAGATGTTTTTATGTCGATCTATATTATGTAGGCTATGTGCTCAATTTAAGCAATGAATGTTCACTTCTGTGCTTGGTATTTTTCATGTTCTTACGTTATATTGCACAAATTTACAGATGCATGTGATTTTTTTTATATATCGTTATGCAGCTATATGGCTATAGTGAGTGTTCATTTGAATCTATTTTCACTCGTATACGCAGATTATAACACAATGCGGTGGTTGATAAATAAATAATAGTTTTTTTGATACCTGTTGACAATTTAGGCCTCTAATATAAAATACGAACCTTTAAAAACTATATAGGCCCACATATTTTATTAACATGTAAACAAGGAAACATGAGTTTGCCATTAAACATTTTATTAGCACTTCGTACCAAAGTCCCTATAGTCTTTGTTTGTATCAATTAAGCATTGGACAACAAATCATCTTGTTAAAAAACTATCCAAAAAAAAAAAAAAAAANAAACCCCGAAACAATCGTGCTTTAATATGTAAAATCAACCATTTGCGTTCGGGTTTGTCCGATGTCTTAGGCCTATTTAATATGGAATGAATGAAGAAGTCAAATGAATGAAGCTCTATAGCATGAAAGTGCCGTCAGTGTTCGTTTGTAAACAATAACTTCATCTATTCTGTGTCTTAAGTACAAAAAAACATTAGTCAATACATCCTAACTAAATTATTAAACAGATAATAAGATACGATTAGAGTTAGCACTTAATATTTCTGTAAACGTATGCCAAATCATTTACAAAATCATACATAAAGGAATGTGCATGCTCAGGTTCGCTTGAAGTGTCTACCAATAAGATTTGCTGTATTACAAACCAATGAAACTGGGGTGTCGCCCCACCCCATTGTCCAGACTGCACTCTGGGGTACTACAAATTCAGGGTAAAATGCCTTTTATTTATAAATTATGATAATTTTGGATGTAAAAAGCATACTAACATTATAAGTGCACCCCAGGAAACATTATAAAACAATAAAACAATGCAGTTCATGACCCCTTTAAGAGCCAGATTCAAATATAAAAAAAAAAGATTATTACTGAAAATATGAAATGAAGACTGTTCCATTAACTTTATAAAAAAAATGAATTTTTTTAAAATTCCCCAGATGGTTACAAACACTAAAATAAATCAAGGTAAGACTTCGTTTGAATGACGTCTGGCACAACATGAGTGCTCAAGTTTAAACCTGTCCATCAAAGGATTGTATGATTGACAGGTCCATTGGACAGTCTAGTAGAAAAGACAAGTCAGCAGCGATCCATGATTGCAAGCTAGTGAAAATATGATGAAAGCAGTTTAGTTATTAGCTAGTCAGCAAATAATACACAAGTCAAGGACTCTAATGGACATTCACTCAGCAACATATATGAATTAAACATCCACATAAATGAGTAGGCTCAGAATGTATCATGTTGCCTTTCTAAACAATTTTCACCTCAAAGTCAATTTTAATGTCATTTCAGAGATAGCAATGCTGAAGTTTCAGCATCCATCACTCCAGTCTTATCACATGATCCTTCAGAAATTATTCTAATATGCTGATTTGATGCTCAAGAAACATTTCTAATTATTATCAATGTTGAAAACAGTTGTGCTGCTTAATATTTTGTGTGTGTGTTAAATTTGTATGCTAATGTCATGTCTGCTTCATGGTATCCATAAAAAACACAGCTACCTTCATTTCATGTTCTATTGCTAAATACACGGCTAATCCTGATTATCCTAACGCAACCACAAAAGGCTTACTAAAAGGTATTAAAAGATAGCCATGGCTTTCTTTGTTTGAATAAATTACAGCAGTTATGAATTCTCAGCAAATAATTGCCCACCAGGCTCTCCCCAGAGAAAGTCTAATGAATAGTTTGTGTGTCAATGTCACTGCTAAATTACAGCAGCAGGTCCCAATAGCACAGACAATCATTCTCTTGTTTCCAGAGCTATCAAAAACTAATCAGAAGAACTCAAAAATAGGCTTTGGCATAGTCTTTAACTAACGTCATATTGGTTATGATGCTAATTCAGTCATAACGAGGACGTTTGCTTTCTCTAAAAATATGTTTCTAAAGAGGTTGCAGAACTACTAGTGACTTTGAAAGACATAGAGAAATAGAATAATGGTGTAAACACAAGAAAGACAGGTTTATTGAAAAACATTTTGCATCTTTATATTTATTGGAAAAGATATTGACATACCTCGCTGATCACTGACATGGCTGAAGTAATTTGGACAGGGGATGATGACCAGTTCTCCAATACTGGCTGATGGCCAACATGCATGATCCCATTCACCTGTGCAACCTTACCAGAGAAATTAAGAAAAACTGATTAGGAGACGGAAACTGACTAAATACTGCCACCTATAATCATGTTTTAATTGGTGATAGGGTCTAGATTGTCTATTGGTCAATAGAATCCTGTAAAATGATTTTGGTTCTTGACACATCAAACTCCTATAAAAAAGTAGTTTTCATCTGTGTAACATGTTTAATGCGATGTAGCATAGGTAGCAACAGAAGGAAGGGGGGGAATTGGTTGGTTCAATACATCCATGGATTGTTGATTGAATGAAGAAAAATCTGAATGTGAGTTTTAAGATGATTGAAAGAAATGTACAGGTTTAAGTGGACTAAATGTTTGGAGACATCCGACATATGTCACCAGAGATTTCACCAGAAGATTGAGAGACATTTTGATTAAGAATTTTAATATAAAAACATATGTATGGATGAATCATTCACAATAAGATAAATAACATGCATTTAGATAATAGATAGGATGATTTTTCATTTCACACCATTTAATTCGGTGAAGTGACTTATATTTAAGTCTTTGCTCTGTGAATCAAATCATTTTAAAATCCAACTGATATCATATTTTATAACAGACTGGGCTACATGACAAAAAGAAACTAATCAAAAAGAATGCCATTGGAGAGCGCTTTATCAAAGTTCATCTCACAGTCTGAGAAACCAATTTGCATATTGGTCTAAGATATATTACTCAGGGGAGATTTGTGATTGAGATTTAAATCACAGGACACACAGATGACAACACACAACCATAACACACTAGCCCATAGATAATCAGATCTGTTTCATACAACTAGCTTTTGTAATTGCTTTGTCCATTAAGGACAAAATCAATATGAGATTAGGCAGGAATAGGCAGCGTTTCGGTTTGAGGTACATGCCCAATAGTCAGGCACTGAAGCTCTTGGTAAAGCCCACAAACTAAGACACTTAGAAATAATATTTACTACCTTTTTTTACACACACAAATCCCTGTAAATGATCCCAGGAATTAAGGTGCTCTAATATGTGATGTGTTATTAGAATTTGCAATTAAATGTGTGTTATCATAGCTCATTTGTGGTTTTTGTCCTCCTTGCCAGTAATGAACAAAACGTGGTATCACTGGTGACCTTCTTTTCATGTTTTTCATTATTACAGCAGAATTAGACTTTAATATTGAGGTGGAAAAAAGCACAATTCATATAATTTCAGTTATTTTTAGCAGACAAAAAAGCATCATTAGTTGGAAAAGGCTCTACAAGGCTATAAGGGACTTAATTACATGGAATGTGACAGCGTGTGAATCTGGACTGAACTTAATTATGTGGGTAGTGCATGTGCTCTCTGTACAAAAGTCTAACATCTAATCAGTGATGGAAAATAATGCATAAAAAATAGAATGCGTTTGCCGCAACCAAAACCAACCTGCTGAGGTTTGCTAAGCCACTGAAACCACCTGATGTTTTGTGAAGTTCCCACTGCACATGATGCCTAATTAGCCCTCATGCCTTTGTAACCTCTTCTAAAACCTGATAAGTTATAACCCAGACAAGCAATCACAAAACAACAATTATCTGTGCAATCTACAATATCTACAGTAATGAGAAGAGAGCTGACCGCAGTGTGTGGGAAGATGTGAGGGAAAAAAATATTGACACTTTTGTAGATATGCAGATAGCTATATTTTTTGCACACTAGCTTTTTATCAGATCTTAAAACACTTAAAATGTTGCACTTGCAGTATTAGGCTAACCTCATACTCCACATTTTTAAGCTGCTTTATGTTTGCAGTGCTCCTGTATGGATTTATGCTGCTATTTCTTGTTGATGAACATTTCTAGTTGAAGTGAGACCTTTAGCATTATAATAACCTTACTGGCACACTGTAAAAATGTTTGTAATTTTTACAGAAAAAGACTGTAAAAATGCTACAGTAAAAACCTTAATTAGTTAACTGCTTAACTTTCATTATATGTAATTTTTACTCTAAAATACTGTCAAATGTATTATTTTTGCAAGTTAAAAACTATGAATTAGGGTTGTGACGAGTCCGGTAGCTCATGAGACGAGACGAGACTAAGTTCATGAGACGAGACAAGATTTTTACACAGTATTTTTAAGAAATCCTTAATGACAAAATTCATCACCAGAAAAATAGTCTGTATGTGCATTTGAAATGTTGTAACTAATCATCTTGTAATGAATGTAATTTCAGTTCTACTTTCTGAGTATGAATTATCATATGCATTGAAAGACAACAATATTCAAGCACTGTAAAAGGTTTTGCCACAAACTCAACTGGCTTCTCTCCTGTATGATTTTGCTGAGTCTCTTCAGACCTTACTGTACATGATTTATGAGCTTCTACAACTTTTGACCTCCTAACTGAACTCCTTTCCACAAATTGATCATAGAAATAAAAACAGTATAAATATAAATGGGTAACACTTTAGAATAATGGTCCGCCATTAATAAGTAACTATGCAGGAAGTAATGCAGGACTAATGAGTAGTACTATATTAACATACTATATTAACACTTCAGATACTACTATTAACTAATATCGAAACAAGCTTTACTAATCAGTTAGTAATATCAAATTTAGGACTAAGATAGTTCCTTATTAGCTAATCAATAATTAGAGAATGAGATTGGCATCATTAAGAACTAATAGGTAACTATGACAAATTATAAAGAATTACTAATTATTATTAAAGAATTACTAATTAATTACTAATCACAACATTAAAGTGTCTGAGATGTGAGCAATTGTCTTTTTTTACTCTCAACTTGGTCATAAAATGCATCATTAATTACTCAAGTGTTGCCTAGTCACTATGCAGGAACTACTAGTGATCAGGACCATTATTTTAAAGTGAAAAACATCTTTTTCACTTTAAAAAAATGGTCCAGATTACTAGTAGTTCTTGAAGATTTTATTTTTTTACTCAGAATATGGTCATAAAATGCATCACCAATTACTCAAGTACCTAGTCATTCTTCAAGAACTACTAGTTATCTGGACCATTATTTTAAAGTGAAAAAGATGTTTTTCACTTTAAAATAATGGTCCTGAACACTAGTAGTTCCTGCTTAGTGACTAGGTAACCATTGAGTAATTAGTGATGCATTTTATGACTATATTCAGAGTAAAAATGATGACTGATTACGTACGTCTCAGACACACGATATTGTCCTTTACAATTTGTCTGTTAGTTAATAGTTATTAATGATGCTAATCTTACTAGGTAATTATTGATTAGCTAATAAGGAACTATCTTCTAAATTTGATATTACTTACTGATTAGTTAAGCTTGTTTCTATATTAGTTAATAGTAGTAGCTTAAGTGTTAATGTAGTACTACTCATTAGTCTTGCATTACTTCCTGCATAGTTACTTATTAATGACGGACCATTATTCTAAAGTGTTACCTAAAAATAAATAACAGTTTTCTCTTAGTCTTATTAAGTGCAAACAATAAGTGCATAATCACAGTGCTCTTTCAATATTTAAAGTGCATATAGAGACCAAATTTTTCTTCAAGCATGATACAGAGCTAAGAGATTGTTACAACTACACAGCCCAGCCTAAGAGAGCTTTCATATTGGGAGATATCTGCATGCATCAGGGAGCCACTTTCAAAATGCTGGGTATTGAAATCGCGTTTGAATGCGCGCTCACGTTTTACTTTTGCTTTCGCAATTGCGCGTACTCTGTGAATAGGGAGCCACCCTGATGGTGTTTTGTCTTTGTGTGTATGACCTTGAGCATCATCACACTGGACATGTTTTATGGACAGGCCACTAATGATTCATCATGTGGCTTTCTAATGCACCACTTGCATTATTATGGTGGTTATCAGTACATTTTAAGGTAAAAAGTTGATTTTGGTAACCACATCTGATGATTTTACTGTAAATTTACCAGGATATTTTTACAGCATCACCAATATAAAGAAATCACACGGTCTTTACATGCATACAATTGTCATACACAGACACGGATATAGTGTACATACCTGAGGTGATGTTTTCCAGCATGGACAAACACTCCCTTTTCTCTGCTTCCAGCTCCCACATGATCTCACACATCTGGGCAGACAGCATCTGTTTAAATCAATAACACAATTACTGACATGAGGTATGTTTTCTTCCAATAAAATATATTTTAATTTTTAAAGTTACAAAGAACACTACATCACATTTCTGAATAGCAATAGACGTTTGATCACATTACAGGCTGAATAAAATTACTGTTTGAAGAGAACGAAATGAACTGGTTGCACATGTGACACTGCCTCTCCCTTTTCCTGTGTGTCACAGAGATTTGATGAAGGGTTGGACCATTCATGTTGTTCCTTAAATTTTACATGTACCTGAAGCTCTTAATAACGTCTCCTTTCACCTCTGTCGATCCCTAAAGAACTAACCTTTGGACATCTATATGGTGGAAAAATTCACAACATAAATTATTTGTCTTAAAGCTGTCTCTCTGCAGCTGTATCCAATTTTCCCCTAAAAATGTAGGCTGTATTATATAAGAATATGCTCTCATGGATTTCTCCATATAGAGCACCAGAGGACAGTGAGATTTATGGCAGTTACTCTGGCAGATGAGGCCACTGAGAGGTGGCATCAATGAAAAATGTCACTGTAGAGCTATGGTTACTCCCAAACCAGTACATACAGTATGTTTACAGAAATATGACCATCTGGGTCAAATGTTAATCCGGTATACCTAAACAAGTCAGTATGTGTGACCTACAGCAGTGTTTTACAACTTGTTTTGCCCATCAAAAAGGCTCAAAAGTGCCTTTATCAACACCGGACCAGAAATGTGTGTCCCTTTTAACTCATATCTTGCCGAAAATCATTTAGTACTATGATTAATATTACCATAATTTCTGGGGGGCAAAAAAGATACTATGGGAGAAAACAGACTCATCTATAGCACATAAACTGCTATATCCACACAAATGTATAAAACTAGCATATATTAAGCACTATTTTATCGTTTCATTCTCTGTTTTATAGTTTTAACAAAGCAGAATCTAAATCTTTTAACGTACTGACAGATCTACTGGACAGATCCTGCCGTTCAATCTGTATCTTTTTGATTAAACCAGTTGAAAACGCATGTTCGCAATATTTCATGTATGTGCACAGAGCAAACAATAGCATTCTTTTAAACATATAGGCTACTGTACTGCGTGGGGTGACATATTCAGAAGTGAATTCAGTTGTACGGTGAGCTGTAGTATAGAGACATGAGTCACTACTGTCTGCAGTGAAGAAGGAGCTATGATCAAGGACAGTGCTGACATGGACACAGGGATGAACAGAGAAGAAGATGCGGGTTGTTACCATGGCGTCAAAATAAGAGAAGAAAACCATTCGATTTCACAATTTCAAATGGAACGATCAACAATATGACAACCACTTTAGATGGTGAACATTTGCCGTACATGTGAGAATTAGAGGAATCTTCCCATGGTAACACTGCAAATGCATGCTGTTTTCACTACCACTATCAGTTGGGAGCACTAAACCTGAAGGATTTAAAGTAAATACTGACAGGAAACTGATTTACCTGGTTAACCTGCAGAAATTATAAGATTTCTAACATTAGTAGCACAAAAAAAAGATAAACAATTCTATATTTATTTTGATGGGCATCTGACATCTACATTTTCAATACAGATGCATACTGACTAGGAAAGATGCTTTCTTTTTAAACTATCAGGCTGTAAATGGCACTGCAAACTCCACACATGCACGAGATCTGATTATCATTCACTTGTATAAATCAGCTTTATTAATAATATCTTTAAATGTCCTATGCTTTATCAAAATGTCAGAGAAAATTTCAGTGTAAGTTCTCTTATCTAGACAATTACGTCCTGTCAGCATAGTTTTTTATCCTAAATTGGATTCATTTCTGACGGATAATGCAGGACAGTTTAAATTGATTGCGTTTTATCGCAGTTAGCCTAAAGTCAATGTAATTCTTCAAAGAGTATCATGAAATGTAGTTTAATTCAATTCCGTAATAAAATTCAGCTATAAGAGAGGAAACGCACAGAACAGCAGCAGCTGCTCTGAGAGAGAAAAGCAACAGTTTGAGGTAACTAAATTAATCATGGTTTTGCTTCACTAACCACAGTTTAACCATGGTATTTGTAGTAAAACTGTGGTTATACACAAATGGTAATCAAAACATGGTTACTACACTTTTACTATATATAAAACACAGTTAATTTTCAAAAGGGTTGTTTTTGTCAGGACAATTTAACGTGGCTAAAAAAATTAAACGTAAACATTCTTCAATAAAAAAAGAAGAATGAAAAAGCATATAAATCCGTGGACCTGAAAATTTTGTTTAAGGACTAGGTGTGTTAAATACTTCATTGCTTTTCTTTCGTCGATGACTAATTACATGGAAAACCGGATGAAATTAAGTGTTGATACTCACAGGTCCGAGCGAGCAGGCTAGGTATAAAATCAGCATTCGTTTAGATATATCCATTTCAGCCAATTCAGCAGTTGCCTGAGAGAGCTTCGCAAAAGTACCGATGCACAGAGATAAGTTGACGGCAGAAAAGTAACTGACAAAGAATCCGAAGCGTCAGCCAACTATGTGCTGCGCGCGCGGGCGCTCCGGTGCGCGTGGGTTCACCAGTCGTACTACGCCGCAAAATCTGTCCATGTTTCTCCTTAATCCAAAAAAACACTTCATTCATAAACTCTGTAATGATGCGAAGCCATTCACAACTGGAATAAACAACGTAGGCACGTGAAACGAGCGAAGTGGATTGCAAGTCCAAGGTTGTCGATCCACGTCCTAAACCCTCACTTCCAAAGTAAGTGTAGGTGTGTGTGTGTGTGTGTGTGTGTGTGTGTGTGTGTAGTCTACAGTAGCAGCACACCCCTGAAGAATAGCGCTAAATGACTCATTCTCTGTCTTAACCTGTCCGCACAGCACAGCTTCTGCGCTCTTTTCATTTAGGGCGCAGATTTGTTGTAAACTGTTATCCAAGGTCCATCTTTTGCTCTATTTTCTCTTATATTATAACTAAAACAGAGCCTGTGCTCTCTGAACAATTAAACATCTATATCACAGCTTCTGATTTCTTCTCTGTTTCCCATTGAACAGCTTCTGTTCTCTTAAATTATTTTCTGTAGTTAAACGGTATGTTATGTATTGTATATATAATAGGCCTATTGTGCCATGTCATGTCATATAAGACAATAATGTAAACTAACACACCAATGTAAATATGGGAGCCCTTGCCTTCCCAAGTTGCCAATAATCACCAATAACTCACTGGTGAAAGTGCCTCGGGAATTTGTAATGATTGTAAATGCCTTCATTGAAATTTATTTCATTTGTGGAGAAATTTATAGTCAATCTAATGCGGATATGTAAATGCATATATGCTTGAAGCATGTAATCATTCATTTTGAAAGTATAATGGAGAGACTAATATAGATTAGCCAACCCACAGCATGAGCTCATGTTTTCTAAAGAACCTGCCAGAAGAACAAGAGAAGTGAATGTACACAGTGCAGCCTATAGACTTGGTGTCTATGCCCTAAAGAACTGATATTCCTCTTAACTTACTCTCAGCTCACTGATCTTTCAAAAAACTATATACATACTACTGTACATTACTTCATTACTGTTCATTTACAAAGATGCATTGACTTGCATGTGACATGCTGTGCCAGCACATAGAATTGCACCCTTCATCATTACTTACAATACTGCAAGCAAAGAATTTATACAACCGGAAAAAGACAAAAGTCAACAATTTATGCAAAACGTGTGCTCCATTTTCTGTGTTATTTATTTGTTGATATTATAGCTAAAACAAAAGGTGCAAAATGCAGTCAACTTACCATGCATTAAATGTTCACTCCAGCATAATATTGGCCAAACGATCTGAATACAAATATATACAGGTCCTTCTCAAAAAATTAGCATATTGTGATAAAGTTCATTATTTTCCATAATGTAATGATAAAAATTAAACTTTCATATATTTTAGATTCATTGCACACCAACTGAAATATTTCAGGTCTTTTATTGTTTTAATACTGATGATTTTGGCATACAGCTCATGAAAACCCAAAATTCCTATCTCAAAAAATTAGCATATTTCATCCGACCAATAAAAGAAAAGTGTTTTTAATACAAAAAAAGTCAACCTTCAAATAATTATGTTCAGTTATGCACTCAATACTTGGTCGGGAATCCTTTTGCAGAAATGACTGCTTCAATGCGGCGTGGCATGGAGGCAATCAGCCTGTGGCACTGCTGAGGTGTTATGGAGGCCCAGGATGCTTCGATAGCG
This sequence comes from Anabarilius grahami, assembly GCA_003731715.1. NCBI lineage: Eukaryota > Metazoa > Chordata > Actinopteri > Cypriniformes > Xenocyprididae > Anabarilius > Anabarilius grahami. The sequence continues at coordinate 8,020,628 of RJVU01044706.1, read as the reverse complement.
GCCTTAAGCTCATCCAGAGTGTTGGGTCTTGTGTCTCTCAACTTTCTCTTCACAGTATCCCACAGATTCTCTATGGGGTTCAGGTCAGGAGAGTTGGCAGGCCAATTGAGCACAGTAATACCATGGTCAGTAAACCATTTACCAGTGGTTTTGGCACTGTGAGCAGGTGCCAGGTCGTGCTGAAAAACGAAATCTTCATCTCCATAAAGCTTTTCAGCAGATGGAAGCATGAAGTGCTCCAAAATCTCCTGATAGCTAGCTGCATTGACCCTGCCCTTGATAAAACACAGTGGACCAACACCAGCAGCTGACATGGCACCCCAGACCATCACTGACTGTGGGAACTTGACACTGGACTTCAGGCATTTTGGCATTTCCTTCTCCCCAGTCTTCCTCCAGACTCTGGCACCTTGATTTCCGAATGACTTTGGACCACTGAGCAACAGTCCAGTGCTGCTTCTCTGTAGCCCAGGTCAGGCGCTTCTGCCGCTGTTTCTGGTTCAAAAGTGGCTTGACCTGGGGACACACGCCTGTGCACGGTGGCTCTGGATGTTTCTACTCCAGACTCAGTCCACTGCTTCCGCAGGTCCCCCAAGGTCTGGAATCGGTCCTTCTCCACAATCTTCCTCAGGGTCCGGTCACCTCTTCTCGTTGTGCAGTGTTTTTTGCCACAATTTTTCCTTCCCACAGACTTCCCACTGAGGTGCCTTGATACAGCACTCTGGGAACAGCCTATTCGTTCAGAAATTTCTTTCTGTGTCTTACCCTCTCGCTTGAGGGTGTCAATGATGGCCTTCTGGACAGCAGTCAGGTCGGCAGTCTTACCCATGATTGCGGTTTTGAGTAATGAACCAGGCTGGGAGTTTTTAAAAGCCTCAGGAATCTTTTGCAGGTGTTTAGAGTTAATTAGTTGATTCAGATGATTAGGTTAATAGCTCGTTTAGAGAACCTTTTCATGATATGCTAATTTTTTGAGATAGGAATTTTGGGTTTTCATGAGCTGTATGCCAAAATCATCAGTATTAAAACAATAAAAGACCTGAAATATTTCAGTTGGTGTGCAATGAATCTAAAATATATGAAAGTTTAATTTTTATCATTACATTATGGAAAATAATGAACTTTATCACAATATGCTAATTTTTTGAGAAGGACCTGTATATATAATGGACATGAAACAAGCAAAATCTCCATGCATTTAACTTGTGTAATGGCATCCTGGTTTTTTGTTGAATGCGATGTTAACTCTTGTGAAATGGTATCCTGGTGTTTTGTTTGGGTGAGTCACAGAACGCAGATCTGAGGGATGCCATAAAATCCTACTAACCATGGAATTAAACAGCTGAAATGTAAAACAGTGACATACAGTGCTCAGCGTAAATGAGTACACCGCCTTTGAAAAGTAACATTTTAAACAAAATCTCAATGAACACAAAAACAATTTCCAAAATGTTGACAAGACTAAGTTTTAGATAACATCTGTTTAACTTATAACATGAAAGTAAGGTAAATAATATAACTTAGAGAACAAAATTTTCAGTTTTACTCAAATTAGGGTGATGCAAAAATGTGTAAGTCTGAAAGTCTCTGGAGCAAAGCTAAATTTTAGACTACAAATGTCTAATTTAACAAGAATTCAACCACAGGTGAGTCTAATTATTCATTACCCAGGTGTCCAGTTGACTATAAAAGGGTGTTAAAACCCCTTTGCATTTCATGCTGTCAGCAATGGCACCACATGGAAGAGAAATGTCACAATAATTTCTTTATACCTGAAAGGTGAAGGCTACAAGAAGATTAGCAAAGCTTTACTTATCAGCCAGAATACTGTAGCAAAAGTGGTAAAACATTTTTAAAAAGATGGAACTGCAACCATCTCACAGAGACATCCAGGTCGTCCATGGAAGTTAACACCTCGACAGGAGCGTCTTCTGATGAGAAGGGTTGAAGAAAATCAGCATGCGAGTTCACTGCAGTTATCTAAAGAAGTAGAAAGCCAAACTGCGGTGATTATTTCCTGTGACAAAATATGGCGTACACTGCAGAGGAATGGCATGCATGGGTGCCGTCCACGAAAGAAGCCTCTCCTAAAACCCAGGCACAAAAAACCCGCATGGAGTTTGCCAGGGCCCATGCTGACAAAGACTACTGGGACTCTATACTCTGGAGTGATGAGACCAAGATAAATGTTTTTGGAACTAATGGCTTCAAAACTGTATGGCATCACAAAGGTGAGGAATACAAAGAAAAATGCATAGTTCCTACAGTGAAAGATGGTGGTGGCAGTGTCCTTATGTGGGGCTGCATGAGTGTTGCTGCTGTCGGGGAGCTGCATTTCATTGATGGCATCATAAATTCACAGATGTACTGCTCTATACTGAAAGAGAAGATGCTTCCATCACTCCGTGCCCTTGGTCGTCGTGCACTTTTCCAATATGACAATGACCCTAAACACACATCCAAGGCCACTGTTGGATTTCTGAAGAAGAACAGGGTGAAAGTGATTCAGTGGCTCCTGATCTGAACCCAATCGAACACCTTTGGGGAATTCTGAAGAGACAAGTTGAGCATCACTCTCCATCCAGCATCCAGTCTCTAAAAGAGGTCATTCTTAAAGAATGGAAAAAGATTGTTGCAAAATGTCGCTAATTTGTTCATTCCATGCCTAGAAGTCCTGTCATTAAAAATCATGGAGGCCATACAAAGTACTAGATGTAGTAGTTTTTGTTGTGGGGTGTACTCATTTTTGCATCACCCTAATTTGAGTAAAACTGAAAAATGTGTAATCCAAGTTATATTATTAACCTTACTTTTTGTTAAAAGTTAAACAGATGTTATATTAAACTTAGTCTTGTTAACATTTTGGAAATTGTTTTTGTGTTCATTGAGATTGTTTAAAATGTTACTTTTCAAAGGGGGTGTACTCATTTACGCTGAGCACAGTATATGACCTCTAAAGTGTTTGTGAAGTCTGCCTAAAGTTCCTCTATCTCAGTTCTGACCAATAATTTGACAGACAGCTTATCAGAACTTCCCTGATCAACAATGTGTCAATTACCAAATGCCTGACCTTTACAAATATGTACTTCAAAATCTTTACACAAAAGTTTCTTTATCCTATATTTGCAGTAGTCTTTTTGTACTGCCAGTCTGAGGAAATTTGCCTGAAACCATCTTTACTTTTGGCCGTGGCTCTGTGATGGAGAAGGAATATAACACTTCTTATCTAATGCTTCATCTATCACTATCTCCTGGACTCTATCCTCCTTAAGCCCACATCCTGTTCAAATCTAGAGGTGTGTCTCAATTCGTGTACTTGTGCACTATTCTACGCCATTTTGTAGTATAAATAGTGCGAGTGTGTTCACACTGAAAAATTTAAGAAGAAAAAGTGTACTTTAAATACCCGAATGATGCACTTAGTGAACTGAAAAAAAGTCTGGAATGTTGGACACTTTATGCACTCAACTGTCACAGCTTTTCTTTGTACATAGCGGAGCGGGAGAAGCTATCAGGCTCTGATGCTGGATGACAAAATAACCTTAACAAATTCGTACATAACAGTGTATAGTACAAGTGCTACTGTATAGTGCGTCATTTGAGACACAACTTAGGAACACGGCACCGCCGCTCAAAACTTATCTGAATTAGAACAAGCCCTACTATCAACTAGCAGTCTCATAAATCACACACAGAGACGACAATGATTTTAAACTGAGCATTACTTGTCATGTCCAGTGAGTTTAGATACTGTGGATAAAGTGGTGGAAATATTGATTTAAAGGGTTAGTTCACCCAAAAATGAAATTTCTGTCATTAATTACTCACCCTCATATTGTTCCAAACCCGTAAGACCTTCGTTCATCTTCGGAACATTTTGATTAAATCTGAGATCTTTCTGACCTCCCTATAGACAGCAACATCATGACCAATTTCAAGAAAGGTAGTAAAGACATTGTTAAAATAGTCCATGTGACTACAGTGGTTCAACCTTAAAGGGTTAGTTCACCCACAAATTAAAATTCTGTTATTAATTACTCACCCTCATGTCGTTCCACACCTGTAAGACCTTCGTTCATCTTCAGAACACAAATTAAGATATTTTTGATAAAATCTGATGGCTCAGTGAGGCCTCCATTGATAGCTAGATAATTAACACTTTCAAATGCCCAGAAAGCTACTAAAGACATATTTAAAACAGTTCATGTCACTATAGTGGTTCAACCTTAATGTTATGAAGCAACGAGAATACTTTTTGTGTCCCAAAAAAACAAAATAACGACTTTATTCAACAATATTTAGTGATGGATGATTTCAAAACACTGCTTCATGAAGCTTCGAAGCTTTACAAATCTTTTGTTTAGAATCAGTTGTTCGGAGCGTGTATCAAACTGCAAAAGTCACGTGAACCATTGAAATTTCAAAACGTTTTGAAACTGTCAATGTAGGCCTCACTGAGCCATCGGATTTTATCAAAAATATCTTAATTTGTGTTCCGAAGATGAACGAAGGTCTTATGGTTGTGGAATGACATGCGGGTGAGTAAATAATGACAGAATTTTCATTTTTGAGTGAACTAACCCTTTAATGTTATGTAGCAACAAAAATACATTTTTGTGTTCAAAAACAAAACAAAAATAACGACTTTATTCAACCATTTCTTCTCTTCTCTGTCAGTCTCTTAGGCTGTTCATGTTGTAAACACAGTGCAGTGCTTCCGGGTTCTCCATCAGAACAGCGGCTCAGTATTGGCCGACGCTCACGTGAGCACCACAACGCATGCGCATGATGCTGACGCTGGAGCTGGCCAATACTGAGCCGGTGTTCTAATGTAGAACCTGGAAGCGCTGCACTGTGACATATATCCAAGTGAAATGGCTGCTCAAATAAGAAAAAAAAGTAGGGCAGGACTTGATTTTGTCCATCAGGAATTGATTGGATGGTTATGCTTTTGCTATTGCTGTGATCTCATGTGAGTGACAGGTTGTCCCACCCTCATGCCAGTAAACATGTCATTAGAAAAAAGAAGTCGCTGCAAGAGAGAAGATATTTTGATTTAAGAGGCTACTTGAATTTGAGAAAAAAAAAAAAGATGTGCACGGATAAAACATTTAGAATAAATACTGCAATATTCCTTTCGTAAAAAAAATGTAATAATGCCATTTTTGATTTCATGGCAACTTTAAAATACGGCACATGCAAAACTCTAAAGAGAGCTAATCTCTGCTTCATTATCCTGAAACAACATGATTATATTCTTCAATAAGTCTGCTACAAATTCTTATATTCTTATAGCCTCATCACATTCAAACCAGAATATTTAAGGCTACAATAAGATTTATGACATATATTCCGAAGCCAATATTTAATATCATAAAAAGTCAAATAATATTATTTTAAAGAATAATCTGTCACCAAAAATGTTTACTTCCTAAAGAAGAAGAGTCACTCAAGCACTCACATAGCTAGATACTTAGTTTGCAATATATTTTATTCATCTTTAAAATTTGTGCTTCCAATAAAAAATACCCACTAGGCAAGGTTAAATCACAGAAGTGCAGGAGTGAACACTAATTAAATCAAAGAGGGTTGATGCTTTGGGCAGAAAAGAGAGTAGTGATTCCTAAGCGTTTGGTCAAATCAATTGTCCAATTGTAATAAGGTCATCGACAACACAAAGTTGGACCTGTTGACTCAATTTACCCTCTACCAAGTCAGCATGAAATCTGGTTAGAGATCAGTTGGCACATTAAACCCCCTTACCTGGAAGGAACCAGAAGCAATGGTGGATGATGGTAATAGATTATGGCTTTTTTGTCCTTGAGAGGGAGCAAACTGTGCATCACTGTATACTGCAGAAGCATTATTAGCTATTCAATTATTAAATTGTTTGTTCCTGTTTTTGCACGAAAACAACAGTGTGAAGGTTTATGGTAGATTACATACTAAACATTTTTATTGTAATGCAGAGATGTGCGTGTTTGGCTCAGAGTTAATATTAGACAAACAAATACCAAACCTTAAACCTGCTGTTTGAATACCAGAGACTCTGCACAAGTCGTGGCCTGCGTAAGGAATTATGTGCCAGTGTACTTTGGGAAAATTCACAACCTGTCTCATGAAAGAGACCACATCCAACTTTTGCACATCCAACTGATAAAAATGATTTAACGATTCACCAGAAAAAAAGATTGGTATTTTCACTGCAGTGAGCCAGACACTTAATATTACTATCTGCAGCTGTTCCTTATTTAAGTGTATTACCAAGTGAAAGGCCTGAATGTTAAATACCTTGGACAAATTGATTATATTGATTGAAACCTGAATCTTCCATGCTGCTTTGCACGTGGAGGCTTTTAAATTAATGAGAAATACAATGATGCGATGTGGTGAACATGAAAACAAATCAGTTGTTAGTATGGATTGCAAAACAACTTCTCTAATGATTGACATAAGTCCTTACTCAGGTTAGATGCCATATTGAATTTAACAGGGATCATGAAAACAAGGCTGCGACGAACAGACTTTTACAGTCTTTACAATAGCACAGTTTTAAAAGTTGTGAGTTCTGAAAATTATGTGATCTAGGACCTTTGTACGGTTATAAAGGTCCCATCACGTAATTTTCACACCTTTATGGAGTTTTTTGTCACCTAAATGTTTTTTTTCCTGAAAGACGTTTCATCAGCTGAACAATTGGTATGTTGTTAAACAACAGTACAATCCACTGAACGCACTGTAATTCTATCCCTCATTGCCTCGTTTTCATTCCTGTCATTAAATATAATTTTTGCTACAATGTCTATAAGGACATTGTCCTAACATTCTTTCACAGAATAGATTATATATTTGGATGTGATGCTCTGCTAGTTGGTCGATAGAGCTCTTGTAATAGTTTTTCCTCATTATTTGAATCATGCAAAAAAACAACAACAAGTACATGATCAAACTGAAATGCTCTCTTTCTTTGGACTCTCACATCAGGGGCTATGTGTACGTGCAGTGACCTATTCAGTAATGACTGAGCAGCAGTAAGTCATCTAAGTGGCAGATGTCAATTATTTGCTTCCAGGCCGAGACAGAGGTCTTGACCAACATGGTCTCTCTGTACAACCTAATCTCAGTGACTCAGAGGGCCTTAATTACTGACAATCATCTTGTCCTTTATATCCAATAGTAGTGTGAAAGCAGTCAGAGAGCTTTTATGAGCAATTTTATTTAAGAGTTATGTTAATCAAACAATTACAACCATTTAAGTCATCCATTTCCAAACGTGTTACTTACAGCTGTTACATTGACGTAATAAATTAAATTCCACTGGGTTTGAAATTCTGTGATAAGGAGAAACACAAACACAATAAAAGACAAAAAACTAAATTCTCTTCTTGTTCTCCATTTTCTGTGTGGTTCATTCTGCAGTACTGAACAACTGAAGTCATGAGTGTGCACATGTACTGTATGTGTTGCTTAACGCTGCTTTACATGTGGTTACTCTCTAGTAGCATATTGTTTTAGTCAACTCTGTTGCTTTACCATGAGTACTATAGCAATAAATACTACATATTACAGTGGCAACTTAGAACCTCTAAAAGTAGTACGGCTACTGGATTGTCTTTAGGTTTTTTTGTTTGTTTGTTTGATTTTAGAAAATAGACCATTTGGATGTTTGCAAACGGTGATGATGTGTTTTGTGGGTGGAGCCTACCTGGTGGCAGAAAATTACAGTTCTGCAGCAGCAGTCTATGGAAGCCACGGCATGGAATACAAGGAAAAAAAGATACATTTGAGTTCATATCTCACAATTCAGATTTTTTTCTCACAATTCCGAGCTTATATCTCACAATTCTAAGAAGAAAAAATAAATCAGAATTGCAAAATTGAAACTCGATATTCTGCCCTTTTTTCCTTGAGAGTTTATATCCCGCAATTCTGACTTTTTTTTCCTCAGAATTGATACAAACTCATAACTGCAAGAAAAAATTGTGAGATATAAAAATCCTATAGGTTTAAATGTTATCTATGCACAATGTTATAGGTATAAATATTATTTCATACATTATACCTCATATGACCTGCATATGTGAATATTGTTTAGAACTATTATGTCAAATTCATGGATTAATAGCAGGGTAATCGTCACAGGTTTCATCAATCCAGTCTGTTCGTTTAATGCAACCATGATATCAGTTTTTTGCTTTAGGGTGCGTTTACAAGACAACGATGTACTAAACATAGAAAAGTTCCTTTGCGTTTTTTAAATATTTCACGTACAGACAACAATGTTGTCAAAATGATCCCCGTTCACAGGAATCCAGGAAAACGACTAAAAACGCTGTATTATTCATGCCACACCAGTAGTTGGCGATGTCACTTTGTAAAGAAACACTAGGCACTGTGGAAGAAATTTTAATTTAATTTAATTTAATTATAACTAACATTTCTTTCCTTACAGGGATAACATTTATATATGCTTTGCTCCTACCTAGTAACAAAGAATTACACATATGTAGAATCAATCAAGTCGGATGAAAATGATGTAATGAATCATGTCACCTTTACCATGTTCCTTTTTTATAAAAAATGTTGTACCCTTTTGCATTTTCAGGCCCCTAAAATGCTGTTGTAGTGTAAATGAACAGCCAAAACACATAAAAAGTTTTCAGTTTTTAGTTGAAAATGGTGTCATGTAAACACCCCCTTAAAGGGCATCTTCGATGATGGTATTCTGTAAAAAGACTATCTTATTTGCATTCCGATTCTGACACCCAAAGGCACAAGACGACATGTTTTGTCTTATGCATGGGGTCACGCCCATTTCCTCCACTTGTTACCACTGTTTTTCTGCCACTTGTGACTTCTGCTTTGAAATGGTCTATATTCATATCTGCATCCATGGTATTTCCCCATTTTGTCATATTATTAAAACAGCTGTTGCTCAATTGATTATAAATAATTTAGAATCATTAAGTACATTTTTGCTTGAAATTAAGACTTGACTCGCACATCTTATTTTTGTTCCTAATACAAAACTGACATTTGACTCGACATTTCAGCTTGACCACAGAGGAAGTGTCTTTCAACACTATTTTAAACTGTGGATAGCTGCAAAAAGCATGAAACAAGACCTCATTGTTGCTGCTGACTGATGCTGGTTAGTACTCTTGAGTCCATTTTTAATATTTTGTTACACATTTAAGTGACTTTGTAAGTGCATGTAACTTCATCCATTTTAAATCCATTTTAATTTGCAGTTTTATTTTGAGAAGACATGAGAGCAAACGGGACATTTGGTAAGAAATTAATTCATTTATGGTTTTATATATTATAACAAAAATGTTTTATAATTCACTCATGTTTTTTCTGATCTTCAAGACTATTTTGAGGAATGGCCTCGCTACTTCTTGTTCTGCGTCTGGGTCATCGACATCGCCCTGATATTTACTGTTTATCACTTGGAAACATGTTTGAAAAAAAAGGTTGAAAATTACATTAAGGGCAGATGTCAAGAAGAGGACTACGTCAACAATGCAAGCGAATTTATATGCGAGCAAGCCAGCTGAAGCAGTAATCGGACAATTAATGTTAAATTGCTTTCAAAGAAACAACAGGCATCTTTTAATGGACTGTCTTAATTTAGACCTACTTCATTAAATGAATTCTGTTCACTCCATTTAACTGTATATTTTGTGCAGCAATCAGCAGTTAATTTTGAATAATAGGTACAGCGTGATAATGTGATGTTCATATTCACGTTTCTGATAAACAATACTTTTTTTAAATGTCTAAAATAAATCTGAAAAGATAATGTGCCTATGTAGTATATAACCTTTTTTCCTTGTTACCAAAAATCTGAGTTTCAGGTGGGTCAGGAAATCATTATTAAAAAAAACCTTATGTTATAAATGGTTACAATAAAACAATAAAATGTTTTTAGAAACAAGCACAAGACGACTCAGAATGCTCCAGTTTCGCAACATTTGTTTAACTGGTATAAAATGTAAAATAATAAGGGCTGCAACAACTAATCGATAAAAATCGTGACAACGAATGTTATTATCGATTAGTCGCGTCTGCCCACTGTGCATGGATAACTTCGCCAGTCGCGTCAAATTACAGCACTGAATTACGCATTTCTATAAACAAAATAGTGGAGGAAACAGAGTGAGCTGCTGCGGGAAAGGTAAGTGATCCAAGCTGCCCAAAACATGATTATTTTAAGCTTCAAGCTAATGCATTGGCATAATGTTTAACATGGCTTGCCCTGTCAGGTGCTTTGACATATGCGTGTGCTTATTGTATTATATGTTTCCTCAGCACAAAACTTTCATTTTACAGTTATATCCTTATCTGTAAGTGTTACAAATTCAAGGGAGTATTCCATTTTGCATCATCCTGACTGTCTGCGTTAAATGCATAGGTTAAACGTCAAACTTTACTGAATGAGCGCCAGCGTGTCAAACAGACGGGATGCGTTTAGAGAGGGAGACAATTAAAATTCCACGTAAAAATATTCCTTTTGCTGAAATGTCTGTTGTTAGACGTTAAATTTAGGTATAGAAGTCAACATGTAATTCAAGTATTTTATGAGAGTAGTAACTCTAAAGGTATAACAGCGTGTAATTGAATATAAATGTAAAAAAAAAATCTTAAATTTGCAGGATAAATTACAGTAATGGGTTACTGTGTCCAGAGTGAATGTGTGTGTTCCTGTAGAACATTCCTCTTATCTGTAAACACAGAGTGTGTGTTTTTGTTTTTCTTTATTATTATCTTAAAGGAACACTTCACTTTTTTTGAAAATAGGCTCATTTTCCAACTCCCCTAGAGTTAAACAGTTGAGTTTTACCATTTTCGAATCCATTCAGCCGATCTCCGGGTCCGGTACCACTTTTAGCATAGCTTCGCATAGTTCATTGAATCTGATTAGACCGTTAGCATCTCGCTCAAAAATGACCAAAGAGTTTCAATATTTTCCTATTTAAAACTTGACTCTTCTGTAGTTACATCGTGTACTAAGACCGACGGAAAATGAAAAGTTGTGATTTTCTAGGCCGATATGGCTAGGAACTATACTCTCGTTCCGGCGTAATAATCAAGGAACTTTGCTGCCGTACCATGGGTGCAGCAGGCGCAATGATATTTAATTTTTAATGTAGGGATTTAAACTGACTTTTTGCTTTATAGCTCTTTCGCATATAGTATAGATACAGATATATTCACTATACATGTTTTCATAGCATTGAGTTGGAATAGTGTGTTTAGTCAATAAAATAAAATATTAATCAGATTAATCGAAGAAATAATAGATTAATCAAAATAATTGCAGCCCTAAAAATAATCATTAATAAAAGATTCATTCTTAGCATACTACTTTCATATTTGCACAGGGAAAGCGAGTCTGAAATGGAGGGGATGTTAATCTCCTGGGAGGAAAAAATGTCCTTAAATTGTCGTTTACTTTCTCATAAGTAATTCATCCTGTAGTGAACAAGCCAAAGTACACAGGGTCAAGCCTGCTGCAGCTGCTGCCAGGAGACACACATTCCAAAGGGCAACAACATGCATGACAAGATGCTCCAGTTCACATCCACACCAAAGTAAATGTACACGAAGAGCCACGATCAAAGCGTGTATACTCACAAGATACAAATGTTGTGTGGCAACCCTGAATGTCTCTGTAATCACTGTTGAAAGCTCAATGGTTTCAGCAGCTTGCAATCAACACCAAGGTGGTTTCCAGAGAGCTTGCACTAAACATCAGTTGTTTGTCACGAATCATTCGTCTTAGTGCGTATCACGCAACATCTGTGTTAAACTATTATTAATCATTAAAAACTAGATTAGACATCAGAAGATTTTAAGTATTTTATTAAACATTCATAAATGAGCTTTTCATAAGTGTTATGTCTTTAAAAACACTTAAAACACAAACAAAAGAAATGGAACACATGGTTTTGTTAGTATTATTGGCTCTAGTATGATATACTGCTTATGATGTTCCTTATTTGTATTTTGTGGATGAAAGCATCTACTAAAACACTGAATTTTAATGTAAACACACACACGTTAATCTTATAGTAACTAGAAAATCAAAATACTGTCAGGTATAAAATGGTTATTTTTGGCCATGAGAGTATACATATACACTCTATTACATTTTAAAATATATTAAAATAGAAAATAGTTATTTTAAATTGTAATAATATTTCACATTATTACTGTTGTTAGTGTGCTTTGATCAAAAAATGCAGCCTTGCTGAGCGTAAGACACTTCTTTTAAAAACATTCAAAAATCTTATCAACTCCAAACTTTTGAATGGTAGTGTATAATACAGAACAAGGCACAATTAGTAACCTAGATATGGCCAGGCTCAAGCAGAATACAAAATTGCTACAGTTTCATGCTAATTTTCTTTCAAAAACTTAAAAAGCACCTGCCCCGGCTGAAACACATTCATGCAGGTACTGCACACCTGGAAGGGTTATCATTCAGGGCACGTCATCTTTGATATTTCATGTGAAACACGTGTGTTTATGGTATTTGGTTACTTATCAGTGCCGCTGTTTGGTGACATCAGGACCTCAGGGTTCACAGAACTTCACAGAAGAGAGGCCGAGTCCTGTGTCTCCAAACCACCAGACCCACCCGCACCACTAACACAATACAGGCCAACACAAGGAGCACCACTATGGAAAATAAGAGCATGACATAATATGTAACATATTGTGGGACCTATTTGCTATATTTATGGTCAACCAGAAAGACACGGATGTGTTTATCATTGACTTACCTGAAAAGACTGCATTCCGACCTGGTGCAGCTGCATCATAATGCTTGCTTAGGCTTCCAATTAGAGCATAGATAATCACAGGGTAAATGGTAAGGATGTAACGGACATGCTTCTCTATTAGAAAGTTTTCAACTGTAAACCTGTAGAAGACGACGCAAAGAAATAAATTACGCTTTAGACACATTGTGCTGATCTAATGCCATTAATCATATCTTAAATATGGGTCAATGACCAACAAAAGTGACCATGATAAAGAAAATTATATATCTTTTATCTAGTTTTAAACATCTAAAACCATTTTCCAGAAAGGTTTTAATTTAAAGGGTTAGTTCACCCAAAAATGAAAATTCTGTCATTTATTACTCACCCTCATGTCGTTCCACATCCGTAAGACCTTCGTTCATCTTCAGAACACAAATTAAGATCTTTTTGATGAAGTTTGAGAGGTTTCTGTCCTTCCATAGGTTAAAGTGCTTACAAAATTTTGTAAGTAAAGTGGTAAATAATGTTTTTTGTGCAAACAAAGCACTCACGCTGATTCATAAAAAAGTGGTAGTTGCGTTGGATCTCTAGAGGGACAGAAAGCTCTCGGATTTCATCAAAAATATCTTAATTTGTTTTCCGAAGATGAACGAAGGTCTTACGGATGTGGAACGACATGAGGGTGAGTAATAAATGACAATTTTCATTTTTGGGTGAACTAACCCTTTAAATGACTCTAAAAATTGTCATGTAGTGTTTATAAAGCAAAAATAACATTTTCAGAACACCTTGAATACATGTGTATTAAACATCTTAATAATTATTAACTAAAAAAGGTTTTAAAGTACATAATTTAAGGTAACGGGTTTTTTTTTTTTTAATTTTACATATTTTAAGACAAATATTTCAAAATTTATCGCAGTCGCACCACATGACAACTACAGTAACTAATTAATAGCACGTTCTTTGCATGTTTTGTTTTCGGAAAAATAATAATAAAAGCAAACACACAAATCCTAACAAAAAATGTGCATAATGTCATTGACCCATTTGCAAGAATTTGTAGCAGAAAATAAATGATTATGATTACCATATAATTACTTCCAAAAGAAGTATGCATAAAGAAGCTGTCGCAGCATTTGTTGGGGAAACTGATGCAATACTCAACACAACAGTGAAGTTGAGCAGTGTGGCAATGGTTGTCCATGTTGCATAGGTGGCAATACCATTTTGAACCTGAGATACACATATGGTATTTAAACAACAGTGAATCTGTACTGCACCTAATTTACCTGCTTTTTTTGTTTGGGTTGATAATGAGCATTTAAATACCCTACTAATGAGATGATATGCCCATTTTAAGATAAATATAAAATGATGAGTGCCTCTTGTCAAGGCGAATCCAACATGTTCAACGCATACCAACACTATGATGCAGAGAAGTTCTTTTGGGTGGTGCTGTTTCAGCCAAGATCCATGAGTGCGTAAACCAATACAAGAGAAGAAGATCAGCAGGTAATTGGTGAAAGCAATCAGGGCAAGAACAATCAGTGCCGGGATCATCAATCTAAGTCAATAAGAAACAAACATGTGACCTCCTGTGACGGACATTACAAGACAAAATGGCAAAGCACCACACAAAACTCTTATGATTATGCCAAAAACTATGTTGGCTACAACTTACTCTCTATCCCACAAGACAAGCCAGATGCTGTTCAGAATCATGTTGATGATCCATGAGAGAAAGAATTCAGAGGGCAGGATTGCTGGACTTAAGTACAACCTGAAAACAAATCATTCAGGCAAAGACTATCAAACTTTAATAAATGGCTTTCAAACAGTGTGAATAAGCAAAGTGTTGATGTGAGTAGAGTGTGTGTGTGTGTGGTTTGAAGTACCCTCTACAGAACGAAGTCAGGATATACACGTTCATCAGGAAGAGCCAGGAATATATGACTCCCCATATAGAGAAGGTCCATCCTGCAGGAGTGATCTCTGTCTGATATCTGTCTGATATATTTCCAGTGCTGCGCTGGAATGGACCTAGAAAGCCAAAGTGAAACTACATGTATATATATAACTCAAATATATCCGTAAATAAATAAACGTACGTACCTTTTCCTGATCCCGCGAGCGCATTGACAATCAAAGTAGCAATGTAAGCTAATTGAGAAAGAACAATGAGCAAAATACGCAAGATCTTGCGATCCCCCAAAAGCGGCATTTTATCTAAAAAGCACAAACTATTAAATTCTTTCGTTTTTGTGAAGGTATGACAATGTTGATGTTGATATTGCGCTTGCCACGTTGTAAAGTTAGCTAGAGTCGCTGTTACACACTAGGTGCTAATATAAACTTGATATTCACGCCATATTTCTGCGTAGAGAGTAATATCGTCCGTCCTTTTTACTGAATTATAGCTAGGACTTTTAATAACTCTTTATTTTTCTGCCCCTATGAAGAGGTGGCGTCTTCTAACTTGTTTACCTTACAAAACAAAAGATGCTCAGTTGAAAAGTGTAAGAGAGCCATCTGCTGGACAGTAACAACACCGGATGTTTCAAATTCTCTCAAAAGACTCAAAGTCCAAATGTAAAACAAAACAAACAACATAAAAACAAAAACATTCATGGAAAAAGTCAATGCGTTACAAAAAAATACAATAATACCAGTGTCTCCACAACTTGGACTGATAACTTGTAGTAGTAGGCTATATGCCTACTGACCCTTATTTTTGATAAACCACAATAATCTCATTTTTGGAAACATTTAGCCAAAGACAAACATAAATAGTGATGAAAGCCAAAATTTTAAATGTCACAGATGTATATTTATTACTGAGTAATTTTGTAGAGGGTGGTCAAAATGACAATTTTCACCTGAGATTTGGAGCCAAATTAGAGGCGTGTAACTTTAAAAAGATGGCAGTATCGTTATTTTATTTTTGCACAGAGATTGGTAGGTCTATTAGTAAAATCTGTTGACTTTAGCAGACTTTGTTGCATTTCATACTAACAGTAACCGTTCAAAAATGGTAAAAAAGCACTTCTTGCGTTTTTTTGTTTTTTTTTTGACCTCAAGTTTGCATGCCTGTAATTCAAGAAGTATTAAAGATATATTAATATCCTTTTAGATTTTGGTTCTTAAGAAACTTTCCTTTTGGTATCTTCATTTTAAAGGCCCTCGATGGTTCAATCCCATAGATTTGGACATGTTAATGTGGCTCCATGAGTAAATTGGTAAATTGTACACATTTTCAGTGGTCAAAAACCTAAGTATTAATAAGATTCTCATTATTAATAAACTTTTCTTTTGGAATCTTAATTTTTAAGGCCCTATATGGTTCAATCTCATAGATATAGGTATGTCAATGCAGTAATGTGTAGTTACAATACTGCGTATTTGAACTCTTGGTAGCTTCAGAAGCTGTTAAAATTAACAAAATCCCATCTTCCAAATATCCCTAAAACTGATTCAAATATAGATTCTTATAAATACACTTTAAAGAGCAAGTTAATGTGCTTCAAGTTAACCTGAACCATTTTCAGTGGATTATTGGTACTCGGAGAGCTATGTTTTATGCAATTCTTTTGATACCAAGATACATTTATAGTTTAAACATTATTTATTTTTCAGACATTACTCTTTAAATGCAATAAGTATCAGCTGTGTGCAAAGTGAACAACATTTGGTTTTCAATGAGTGAAATTCAACAATTTGAACATGGAGCTGCTTTGAGATCCCCATATCTATTGGACTTGACTATATAGGGCCTTAAAAATGAAGATTTCAAAAGGAAAGTTTATTAAGAGTAAGAATCTAGAAGGATATTAAGATATCTTGAATACCTTTAGAGTTACAGGCATGCAAACTTTGGAAAAGGAGTATTTATGGCACTCAGACAAGTATGTTCTATGCAATTGAGATGATAGAAAAACACAAGATCCTTTTTTTAGTTTCAACATTATTTGTTTTTCAGATATTCCTCTTTAAAATAAAAGAAGTATCAGCTGTATGCAAAGTGACCCACATTTGGTTTCTGACCACTGAATATGTGTACAATTTACTCACGGAGCCGCATTGCTAAAGTCAACAGATTGCTAAAGTCAACAGATTTTACTAATAGACCTACCAATCTCTGTGTAAAAATAAAATAATGATGCTGCCGTCTTTCTTAAGTCATTTTCACACCCCTGTAAATTGGCTCCAAATCTCAGGTGAAAATTGTCATTTTGACCCCCTATACAAAATAGTGGATTACTCAGTAAATATACATCTGTGACATTTAATATTTTGGCTTTCATCACTATTTATGTTTGTCTTTCTACATAAAAAATATTAACAAAATCAAAAATTTGAGCCAGGGATGTTTCTGAAATTTGGTGATAGCTCGAAGATCTTCGCCTACATTGGCCTGTAGCTGCATTGTATGTTTCATGGAGCAAAGCTCAGGAATCAGCTGCTCTATTCTACCCAGTAAACTTGAGACATCCATGTTATTAAAAGTCACAGGCAGCAACTCATCTAAATAATGAGAAACAAATCTTGGGGTATTTTCACCACACTCATTTACCACTTTTATGTTATTAATGTCTTTCTGTGGCCTTTTATGAGAAACATTCTGCTGTGTAGTAGAACATAGTTCAAACAAAACTTTCTTCGAGGACTCAATCCAGTCAGAATCAAACATATTTGCAGTCAACAGGACAATTTAGTCCTGTCTTATAGTCTTAATTTTGACGGCAGGAAAATTAAGTCGAACATTTAGTTGTTTGTCTCGACTAAAATTAAACTATGGCCTGGTTTTATAGACAGGGCTTAGACTAAACCAGGACTAGGCCTTAGTAGCTTTTATAAACGTGCCTTTAAAAAAAAACATTACTGGTGTGCATCTTGAGATTTTAATATATTTTCTTGAGAGATATTTTAAGATATATATCAGTGCAAGAGGTTACTTTCAGTTAAGACAGCTCAAACATGCATTTTAGTCTGGGACTAGGTGAAGAATTGTCTGTGAAACCAGGCATAAAAATATCATATGTTAGTGTGAAGCCTTAATGAGTTAAAAATAAAAAAGAAGAAGAGGCTGTTCACATGTTCCTTATTGTTATTAATATTCAGTGTCAGTATCAGAGGCAGACACGTACTGTAGGCATATGAAATAATTGTCAGAAAAATCTAATTTTCTGAAATGGAACAGCTTATTGAACCTTAAAATAAAATCTATGTTAAAAAACTTTTGAAAAAGAGTTTGCATTTGTGTTTTATGTTATGTGTCATATTAGATACATCAGGCTTTTATGGCTATATATATATTATGGCTTTATAGTATGATATAGTAAGAATATTGAGCTCACACTCGAGAAAAAACACCTCGATTTTATTCAGAGGCCCAAACTGAGCAATAATGTGCATTTTAGTACAGTATATCAGACTTAAATTAAATTGTATATAAATATCAGTTGTCACTCTATATCCTTCCAAAAACATATACATATGCAATACAATGACGACTGAGGTATACAAATAAACATTCCTTGAATGCCTGATATCATATTTGCTACATTCATTTAAACATGAAGGGGGATTTTTACTGGCTAAAAAAAAGTGTGAGCTATCGATCAGAGAGAAAATGTAGTAGATTGTGTACAACAGGGATTGATTGAAAGCTATGTGGTTGTGACATTAAGAGGATTGAACAGAGTTCTCTGACAGGTCCCCTCACCAGCAGGACATGTGCAAATCTAAAACAATTTCTCTGATTAACAAGTCTGATGTGTTGGTATTGCTGTGATGTGGTATTGTGAAAATGACAGTACGACAGTCATGTTTTGTCAGGTTGGTAAAACAATTAACAGTGGAGAAAGAGTAACAGTATAGACATTTTTGTCTTGCCAGTGAAATATAAGTAGCCTAAGTGCCAGGTTCTTATAAATGTACTCTTTGTATAAATATTGGCTTCATAACCTGCAATTGTTACCTTAAAGTGCTATTTCTACCTGATTTAACCCATTAGTTTTGTTGGTATAAATTGATGTATGTTGATTGGTTCAGTGATGTTAAAAAATATTTTGGACTTGAATAAACCCAGTTAATTTAGATATTACCATTTCCCCCACCTTGTAGGCGAATAGATTTATGAAATCTGAAGCGGCTGTAATGAATTGCGTTTCTTCTCACAGCCATATGAGGGCGGCAGACATCTTTTGATGTGAGTCCTGATTATGAATTAAACAAACTGTCCAGAGCAGACTGTAAGACATCTCTTTTGCTTATAAATCACTTTTACCATTTCGTAATATCTCGCGTAACTTCTGTTGTTCTGCTATTAGAAAATGAACAATGTATTGTAGGGCTATTTCACAAATACGTCTCAGTTGTGACTGGAGCTGTCGAAATGATTCCACTTTGCTTATCAAAAATATATATATTCCTTCCCCAAGTCTGAAAAACATTTGTGACTGTACAAGTGTTTACGTGTTGCTGTTGTCATGTAGTAATATTACGGCCTCTTTGTATCAGAGAACAGTGTGTGCGTGTGGCAAAGATAAGAACATGTAAAATATTAAATCAAATAGAAGATTAAAGAGATCATCCAAAAATGAAAATTCTGTCATCATTTACTCACCCTCAAGTTGTTTCAAACCTGTATAAATTTCTGTTCTTCTCTACACAAAGGAAGATATTTGGAATAATGATTGTAACCAAGCAGATAGTTTTTTTTTTTTTTTCCTACCATGGTAGTCAATGGGGGGGTGAAAGCTGTTTGGTTATGAACATTCTTATAAATATCTTCCTTTGTGTACAGCAGTAAAAATAAATTTATACAGATTTGGAACAACTTGAGGGTGAGTAAATGATGACAGAATTTTCATTTTTGGTTGAACTATCCCTTTAAGAAACTGATCAAAGGGATTCCCAAAAAAACTTCTTAAAAAGGAGCATAATATTCTGAAACTGATTTTAGAGAAATTTGCTTCCCTGTGCAAATGGCTATCATCACCAACTACTGTTACCTATTCTATTTTCAGAACATGTCTTTTTCCACTCAAAAGATGATGCATGTCAAAAATTTGAAACATTTAAGATATTTCTATAATCAGAAAAGCATTGTATAACACTAAAATTGCAATTTGCAAATGCAATTTATCTTAAGTTTAAGTTTATTTCATAAAAAAAATACTATATATTATCATTACATTATTAAAGCCCTACATTATCATTGGCATAGGCCACAACATGAAAATGCAACATTTGAAAATAGCATCTTCAATTGCAATGTTCACCAATGTCTCAAAGCTGTACATACTGTAATTGTATTTTTTAAAAAAGGAGAAAAAAAAACAACAAACAACTATAACATCATCCCCTCTTTCCCTTTTTTAAATGAGGTCATTCTTCCATTTTGTAGCCTCAACTTCCTAGTCGAGTTAATGACCTTAAACCCTGAACTAATTCATTATGGAAATGGACATTAGAAATATTAAGGAATAGGAATATTTAAAATACTTTTGCACATAAAATGAAGTTAATCGCAGTACTTTCATCAGTTTGCCTACATAAGAGGCAAAGTAATTTCACTCATCTATAGTTATTTGAGAAAGTCAGATTCACTGTTAAATGTCATTTGGTTAAGGTTGATGATGAAGGTGATATTTTCAAATCTTGCAATCTTTTCAAATACTTGCAAATCTTTCAATGTACAGGAAGCACAATGTTGTTTAAATGTCTTGGACTGAGAAATAATTTTAATTGAATCTAAATCTATAGCATGGCAATATATAAGGACAACTCTTTCATACTCCTCAAGATAGTCAATATGTGCTGAAGCATAATAATGACCACATGAGAGACTGACAACTTAATTATTGTATGCAAATACTTTATGTTGTAACAAATGACCAAAACAGATTACAGCACAACACATGCTTCTGAAAAAAAAAAAAAAAAAAAAAAAANAAAGCTTCAAAATTGGGGGAAAATAAAAATTAAAATGAGTCTCTTCTGCTCCTCAAATGGTCTTGTTGCATAGAGGAACAAACGAGCCAACAATTTGAAATAGATTCTAAAATAAATAAAACCTTCTTTAAATGTGCAGTTTGGATCTCTCCAATAATTAATGCTGACGTTTCAGGCTCTGCTGAACATGACACATAGTCTGACAACAGGACATAGGGTTGCATTAAGGCACATAACAAGCAGGTGAGAGGTACGGTGAAATACTTGAGACCAGGAGTCAGCTTTTGGACTGCTTCCGTTTCAGAATCAGCTCTGCCAGGAGTTTATAACGGGACATGCACTCCTCCTGAATAGGAAAAAGAATCAATTCAACAACTAATATCAACATCCAGCTTTTATATGCAGGTAAACATTGTAAAAGGGCACAATAGGTCCTCTTTAAATCAAAGTCTTGATTTTTTTTGTAGGGTCTACTTGAATAAGTTTTCATGCTTGAATGTTCAAAAAGTTTTTTTTTTTTTCTTATACATATTTTACATTGTTGCAGCACCTCTTTTCCCTTTATCACGCTCAAACAGCAACATTACGGATTAAAATAAGTTGAAAATGTAAAAAAGCCATAGTAGGTCCAATTTAAATGAATTTTCCAATAACTATGGGTGAGAAAGTTGATGCTCACCTTGGTCTTTCCAGGCACCACCTTAGCGATCTTGTCCCAGCGTTCAGTGGTGCCACGTGGGTATTGCTGTAAGGCCAGCTCCAAGAGCTTCTGATGGTTCTGTGTCCAGACATCATCAGCAGCACTGGGTTTTTCTTTGGAGGCCGATGGTTTCTTCTCATCTTCACTGTCGTCATCCACAGCTGTGGGGTCGAAGTCTCTTTGTCTGCGTCCTTTCACCCTCTCCTCCGCTGCTCCAGTTCCAGTGCACCCGGGTGCAGACTTATTTGTCCTCCTTCTGAGTGCTTTGCTCTCCGGGTCCTCTGCCCCAACAGGCTCTGCCGAATCCTCCGGCTGCTGCTGCTGCTCTAAGGGCTCCTCTCTCTGGGTCATCAGACTGTCAGGCACCGTGACAGCTCTTGAGCTCTTTCCCATCACTGCACCACCCTTCAGCTCAGAAAGCTTCACCAACCCTAGAAACAGAGACAAAGTGGAGAGAGACATGAGTAAATGTTTTGACAGATATGCTTGATAATATATCACAGTAGATGATAAATGGTACATGGCAAGAGGAATTTTATTCAAAATCTTTTAACGAACAAACTGCTTACCTGATGTATTAGTGACACAGTCTTTGACTTGCTTCACTTTTGCGGTCACCTGTATAGAAAAAAAAAGATTTTTTCTGTTTATAAAACCAAACCATTATTGGTTTCAGTGGCTCTTCATACACATCTACAGTTCAAAAGAACAGCATTTATTTGAAATAGAAATTATCAGTAACATTGTAAATGTTTTTTTGTTCAATTTAATGCATTCATGCTAAACTAAAGTATTAATTTCTGCACTAAAATTTGAATGGTAGTGTATTTGAACAAAACTAAACAGTCAGGAGACACTGCTATCTACAATTTACAGTCCCCCTGTAGTCAATAATTTTATCTCTTAAAACTCATCTTTGATCACCAAAGGGACACATTTAAATGTTTTTTCCAGTGAAAAAATTAAAACAATTTCTTCATGCCTTTAAATAGCTTGAATGTAACTACACCCTTGCTTCATTTAGCATATGTGGATCTATGAATATGTTAATTAGCCCCGCCTCCACTCATTCGCACAAGCTCAGAGATCCACTTGGTCAACTTACTGAGGTAAAAGCTGCACAATGGTATCGTTGTTTACAACGTCAGACACATAGCGGTAATTGATATGATTAGCCTTTGGCTTGACGTTATCAAACAGCTAATAATGTGTTGCTAATGTTACACAAACCATGTTCAGCTGCCCTCTTACAAATGCATTGAACAACTTAGAACGTCGGTGGAGAATGGCATATAGTTCATCATAACATTGTAATATACATAATATACATAATTCACCCGCTATATTGCTAAATGTATCTGATTTTTCATATCAACAGAAAAATATACTGGGATAACCTGGCTTCTCTTGAGACTCCCCTGCTTCAGAGCGGTCATAGTAAATGATATGCTAAAGCCCTCCAGCACGTTGATGTGATTGGTTACAAGGTAGTTTGTGATGTCAGAAAAACCGGCGATTTCAAACTGCGTTTTTAGATCACTGCAGTTTTAAAGAGAAAATACTCAGCAATGGTGCTGACATGATGTGAATTTGCACATGGTTTGTCTGAAAGCACATTAAAAACACCACATAGACATATAAACAACATTAAAAACTAGATTTTTACCACAAGGGGACTTTACAATGGACAAAATTGTTTTTATATACTTTTATTTAACAAATGTTTTAATCAATTCTATGCAGTAAATAATGAAATTTCCAACATTATGCAAGTTTGATATTGTATATATCAGCATAATCCCTGCTATTGGTCGACCACTAGTCATAAAAGACTCACCTCAGACACTGATCTGCCTAACTCATGTGCAATCTTCTCCCACCGGCCTGGTGTTCCACCAGGAAACTTGGCCATACAGCGGGAAAGCTGGCTAAAATCCTCATCCGTCCACTCGTGAACCTACAACCATCACCAGCCATTGGTTTATGCAATACTTACATTTTAAATCAGCATTCTTTCAACAGAGACAAAAACTTACTTTCCTCTTCTGCAGTTT
Source organism: Anabarilius grahami (assembly GCA_003731715.1). Lineage (NCBI taxonomy): Eukaryota > Metazoa > Chordata > Actinopteri > Cypriniformes > Xenocyprididae > Anabarilius > Anabarilius grahami. Next base: position 7,997,142 of record RJVU01044706.1, on the reverse strand, counting down.
TTTGTCTTCTAACCAGTCATCCATTTGATCTTCAATGTCTTCAATAGATGTTCCCTGATCATATGATGGCACAAAAGCAGCATTTGTACTGGGTTCATAGACTGGAAACTCCACTTTAGGTTTCTTCACCTTGGGACGTTTTTCTTCTGCAGAGCAAGATCGGCCAGCATCACATATTATTAAGTGTCACATAGTCACAACTGAATCCCACTAATTATGTGCAGAGGTCAGTGTGCAACATATAACTGTGTTATCATGATCTTACTCGGCTGCATTTCCTGTTCTGCCAGAGCCTCTGCCTCCTTCTCTTTTACTTTCATTTCCTTATAATCTTTATAATACTGCTTCACATCCTAAAATATAACATACAGTCATGATTACAGATGTCTGCTTGAATTTTCTGAGTGTCTCTTTTGAAAACACATTTAAAAAGCCTCAAATCTGGTGGAACAGTACCTGTATGATATGAGGGAGTGACTTCACTGAATAGTACAACCAGATGCTTAATTTAAGAGGCAAAATGTCATGCCAGTGTGGCCTGTCAGATCTACAAAAAGGAAGCAAAGATTTATAAGTCTGAACAGCAGGGTCAAAATTTCTTCTTCTTTAATAAAGCCTCTGGAGTTATTGGGTTACCTCTCGTTTTTGTCCTGTCCCAAGGACTTAATCTCTTCTGTTATCTTACTGCTTTGCTTCTTCTTCTTCTCTCTCTTCTTCCTGCTCAGAAGTTCATCCTGAGAAGAATTAAGACAAAGCAGCTATCATTGGGCATGCTCAAGTAAATTTAGTATTTCAGCTACCATTACACGATGACAACTCTGCTATACAAACAATTCATCACTTACCAACTGCTTCTCAAGGTAGATGGACCATATAACTGCATAGTGACCGACAGTCAGAATGAGGAAGAGGAGGAAGCCCAACTCTCCATTACTCATCTTCCTAACGCGTCGATAGTAGAAGACAGGCTGTCTCCAATCTGGCAGCCCATTAACCAGGATGTCATCATATCTGTGAATGTAGTAAGAACCTACTATGTAAAATCTATTTTAAAAGACTTTAGCAAATGTAATACACAGATTATAGACCCTAGTCACAGTCACAGTCACACTGGTGCAAACTGTGGTTTGGTATCTTACTCAAGGGCATAATGTTTGATGATCCTATTTAATCTCTATTTAAGAACTTTTCCACTTGTGTGTACGCAATCCATATCCTGATTCTTTAAGGGTTAGTTCACCCAAAAACTTAAATTCTGTCATTAATTACTCACCCTCATGTCATTCCAAACCTTTGTTTATCGAACACAAATGAAGATATTTTTTGATGAAATCCGAGGGTTACTGAACCACACAAAGGCAGCAACGTCATTGCTCCTTTCAAGGCCCAGAAAGGTAGTAAAGACATCGCTAAAATAGTCCATGTGACTAAAGTGGTTCCACCTTAAAGGATCAGTTCACTTCTGAATTAAAATTTACTGATAATTTTACTCACCCTCATGTCATCCAAGATGTTCATGTATTTCTTTCTTCAGTTGAAAAGAAACTGAATTTTTTCAGAATTTTTCTCCATATAGTAGACTTCAGTAGGGTACAACAGGTCGAAGGTCCAAATTGCAGTTTCAGTGCAGCTTCAAAGCACTCTACACAATCCCAGACAAGGAATAAGGGTCTTATCTAGTGAAATGATTGGTCATTTTATAAAAATAAAAAAAAAGTATATACTTTTTAACCACAAATGCTCATCCTGCACTGCTCTGCGATCTGCCACACATGACGTAATCACGTCAAAAAGGTCACGCGTGACGTAGGTGAAAGTACAGATCCAGAGTCTACAAAACGAATGTGCAAAGACTAAGCCAAACGCCCTTTACAAAAAAAAAGTAAAACAACAATGTCGGACGATTTTGAAGTTGGAGGAGAAAATTAGATGGAGTTTTTAATGTCACGCGTGACCTTTCTGGTGGATCGCAGAGAAGTGCAAGAGGAGCATTTGTGGTTTAAAAGTATATAATTTTTTTTCTTTTTAGAAAACGATCGTTTCGCTAGACAAGACCCTTATTCCTCATCTGGGATCGTCGTGGGATACACTGAAACTGCAATTTGGACCTTCCATCCGGTGTACCCCACTGAAGTCTACTATATGGAGAAAAATCCTAGAATGTTTTCCTCAAAAACCTTAATTTATTTTCGACTGAATAAAGAAAGACATGAACATCTTGGACGACAGGAGTAATGTAAAGATGAGGGTGAGTAAATTATCAGGAAATTTTAATTCTGAAGTGAACTAATCCTTTAAATGTTATGAAGCGGTCAAGATTACTTTTTGTGCGCAAAATAAAAATAATTTTATTCAACAACTTCTTCTCTTCCCTGTCAGTCTCCTATGCTGTTGATGTTGTACACACAGTGCAGGCTTCTGGGTTTATGTCAAAATGCAGGCTCATTATTGGCCAGCTCCTGCGTCAGCATCACACGCATACGTCGTGTGCTCACGTGAATAGCGTCAGCCAATACTGAGCCGCCATTCTGACGTAAACACGGAAGCCTGCACTGTGTGTACAACATCAACAGCATAGGAGACTGACAGGGAAGAGAAGAAGTTGTTGAATAAATTTTTTTTTGTTTGTTTTTTTCGCACATGTATTCTCACCGCTTCATAACATTAAGGTTGAACAACTGTAGTCATGTGGACTATTTTAATGATGTCTTTGCACCTTTCAAGGCCCAGAAAGGTAGTAATGACATTGCTGCCTATGTGTTCAGAACCCATCAGATTTCATCAAAAATATCTTAATTTGTGTTCTGACATGAGGGCGAGTACGAGTAGTTTATCTGCTTGGTTTTTAAAATCACATTTAAGGCTTTTAAGACCTTTTTTAGGACCTGCACAAATAAAATTACCACAGTTTGAGAACAAGTGGTGTAGGATGAATAAAGAAACAAATTATGAGAATCTCACCTTTGTCTTCTTTCCTCATCCTTGAGAACTTCATAAATGGCAACTAACTAGTAAAAGATGACAAAGAAGATATTTCAAATGTAATAAACTGAATTCCAAAAGCTGTACAGAAGCAAACATGATCTACTTTAAGCCAAAGAGTACTTTCATTCAGGCTTAACAAAACTCCTACCTGTCGAAACTGGTTTTCTGCATTTTCATCTTTGTTTTTATCGGGATGTAATGTAAGTGAGAGCTTTCTATATGCCTTCCTGATCTCAGAAGAGGATGCATCCTGTTAGAAACAGAATCAGAAACATTAAGATCATAAACACTTAATTGCCAATATTTACAAGAGTCAGAAACACATACTCTGAGACTACATTGCAGTACATATATAAAATCATCACATATGATCATTTTGGTAGTATAGACTGTGTGATTGGATTGCCTTTGGAGCTTCAGGCAGAAATTAATAACAGTTACTAGCAATAAAAGCTGCAACATTTTTTGTCATCCCATTCCCAACATTAAAATGAGATTACTACCACTAAACATACTTTAATGTCGGCAATAGCAACTGGAATATGCAGCATAAACTGGCAGCTGTATCTGGTAGTTTTGGACTAACAACAGCTACCAGCTGATCATACCAGTGAGGTTAAACTGGTTTTTGAAGCATGGTAGCTGCTTTACCAGCCTGTACTAGCTAATAACCATCTTAGACCAGCTGGAAACTAGCTACCATGTTCCAAAACAGAGCTACAATCCTTTTAGCAGAGAATTCGCATTATTCATTTTCTTCTAAATGCACTGTCAGCGAATTCCTGCAAGGTACAGGTATGGCAGCGGCATTTGTTTTATTTATCCCCAATTCCCCATATAAAAGAATCACGGTTGACGCGTTAGGAAAGAAAGTGAAACCAAACGCCAATACTGTTGCGTTTTTTTTTTACATGTAACTGTTAGCGGTTATAATAAAAGCTCAGGATCTTCAATGCATCAAATACCACTTAGCAACTAAATGGCGAAATTAAACCAGGACGATAAAACGATTCGTGCCTTCATGTGCTTAGTAATGACACGTCATGTTGTATAGGCCCACAGCCCGGAGGTTTCTTTGTCAATGGCCACCGCCGTCCAGGATCTTCAGGGGGCAGAGCCCCTCTATCGCGTCCCTGAGTCGGGAGACATAATAGTGAGGCTGAAGAGAGCTATTCGGCTAATGGGTAGGGTTACGTTGATAAGAATACAATCACTGTAAACTTTGGAGGCGACACTGCGATAAATCGACGTCGGTGCGCTGCATTATGTTCAAGTTAAGTGCATTTACCGACACCGTTTGAGTGGCCCGAGGTAAAGGCGTGACAAATTTGAATTACATCAAACTGTTCTTACCTGATTAACCGAGAGGAACTCGTAGAAGGTTTGGGGGATTTCCTCCACTAGATCGAAAAGCTCCAGGTCGGCGTCCCATGCTAATGTTGGCAATGGCTGAATAACGAACAGCCCGGAGAACAACACCAACGTAAGGATCTCGAGTAAAGCCATTGCATAAGGTTTTATATGTTTGTTAAGGTTTAACACCCACTATCCATTCGGAAACCCTGTTTTTGAGACGCCTTTAGCATAACTTGCCGTCCTTTGGCTCAGACAGGCCCATAGCTTGAGCTCAGCCTGCTGTACGTACACACGTTTCACATGCAGCCGCCACAGCGCGAGCCAATAAGCATGAAAGCTTCAGTAGTGACATGGTGCGTCATGGCATGTCCATTCTTACAATGAGAGTACTTTCAGGACCCCTGTCATCTCAATCTTTCAGGTATAGATTATTTTATAATAGTATCAAGTGAGCATTATGTATCCCGGTAGATGCGCAGCAGTGTTGTTCCACAAACACACACACACACACAAAAAAGGGTAACGTTATCTCGGCCTCGTTCGTTCCAGGGCAGGCAGGCTTTCCCATGTCTGTAATATTATCTCTCTTTTGTCTTTGTTTGATTGTTTAATCCCTTGTAAAATAAGTGATGTCACAAGCAGAAACTGTAAGGCCACTATTTCTTTTATGATTGGAGAGAAAGAATGATTCAACCCATGTAACGCTGTTAGTTGTTCTTTTAACCTACTAATCTCATTTCTATCGTTGGTCTCAATTTTGTGACATTAACATCTCAACATTTTTAACCATTCATCCCGTCTCAATGATACATTAATCCCGTTTCTTTTCGACAGCAACAGCAAGGGCCATGAAGTTCAGATGAAAGTCCATTTGATTAAAACTGTTCATCTGGCAGCAATAAGTCTCTTGGTTTAACATAAGCATGACTCATTACATGATATCTCAAAGGGGCCATGGTAATAGTTTTAGATTTTTTGAAAAAGAAAATATTTGAGTGAGTATTTGAGATGTTTAAAAGTAGAGAGTACTAAACAAAATCTATTGTTAAAATAGCCCATAGGCCTACGAAATAACGAGCTATATTTAATTATAATTTTTGGAGTGGTAGCCTACCTGGCCTACAATAAATGCAAGTCTTTTCCCTCCCCTATACTTTATTATTATTTTATTATTATTATTATTATTGTCATTTTTAGGCCTTTTTTTCAATTAGCCTTAACGGAATCATTGTTTTATTTTGATTTGGTAATTAGTGAAGTTGCATTTACGACATGCGCAAACATGTTCAATTCTGTGACATTCTTTTGAGAAAACTTTTTAAAAAGAAAAAAAAAAATCTCATTTACACTTCTATAATCTAGAAACTCTTGAGGGCGTCGTTGCGCTATAGTTACGGATATCTCCAAATGTGTCATGGGTTGGCCTTTTTAGTAACAACGGAAATCTGAAACAAAATAGGCTGCATCTAGGCTATATTTTTCTTTTAGCTTAATGGAAAATCTTTAATTTAGCCATTTTCTTTGTTTGTTAAACAATTGTCCTTGAGGCGGCACTGACCAGTGGTGTCAACTTAGGGACGGACGCAATAACCTGTGACAAGGGAAGTCTGATGTGTCATTTTGTTACCAGTGCGCAATTAAAATATCCAGTTAGAGCAACAGCTTGAGGTTCTAACCACGTGACACATCAAATTAGGTAGTGGAATAAAACTGCAAAGTAGGCATGCATGCAAAATAGTCTGCATTCATTTAAAACACTAAAGAAAGCATGGCAATGTTGCCATCGCCTTGTCTAAAAATATAAGACTATACGTAAATCAATCAAAGCGCGAAAGCCAAAAGCACGATATTTAGCCTACCAAATAGACTCTAAATAAATAGGAAATTAAAAAAACATTTTTTTTTTACTGGGCCATAACCCATTTTAGTGATCTGTTAACAGTTAGGCCAACAATTTATTTTATTTTCAGTTTTTTATTTTTAAAAAATGCATTTTCTTTTGCGTTTGTGTGAGTTAATTAATTTTCTTAAGTGCATCAGAATTACAAACCTTCTCACTTGTATATTTCTATATTTGCACTTGGAAAGTTGCCCTGGGCAACATCTCCACTCCTGTGAGTCAATCGCCTATAGCCTATAACCTATAATCAATTATTTGATTTTTTTCTCAAGTTCTTTCTAAACGGTATGGCAGTATCGAAAAGGAAGGGAAAACTTTAATGGGCTATTATTAATGAGCAGAGAAAATACATATTGAGCCGATAAGATGCGGCACGAATCATTCAGAGAAAATCTGAACAGATTATTAACACTGGAAAAATTGACTATATGAACGATACGCGGAGGTATTAGGCTATAGCCTACACAATGAAAAAATGCAAACAAGCTCATTGACTTATTTGACATACAACGCAAATACATTTAACATTTTAACATACATTTGTGTGAAATATTAAACCAGTAGCCTAATATTATCACACACTGATGTCTGACCTTTTTTGTCCACACATTATGCTTCATTCGCTTATAGCCTAACGTAATAATGGAACAATATTCATGTTTATGAAATCGTCATCATTCGATTTAGACCATCAAATAAGTTATTTAGTAGAAGCGCCTTTTTCTGTAAATCCTGACCACCAGCTCCCATTCCACAAATCAATTTTGTGGGATCAGTAAACAATCAATAATCAATACAGTCATTAAACCTTAAGCCAATATAGATAAGACAGGCGTTTTTGAGTGATCTGCTCATTTTATTTGTCAGTTATATTTTATAACAAGTCGCTATAATTGTCTTCATGTGCTAAGATGAAGAACGAATAACCGACCAGATGAAAGCGCTCGTGCTTTAAAATGTTTTTTATCTAGGCCTATGTGTGGTCTAAATAAGATTCGGCTCTACATTTCAGTAGCTTAATCGCGTAAGGAATGGGTAAAATACGAAAGCGTGCAACACATTCACTTCACTTCTTTTTTTCGCTTTTCTTTCTTTCTTTTCTTTTTTTTTATATAGGCTAGGCTATATCTGAATAGTTTCACATGATGCCTACAGGCACTTAAGAGTTGTCAAAAACTTCAGTCTGTCTTAGGGAATAACATCAGGCTATCTCTCTTGAGTTCTTCAAGACTTCGTGCTGCGTTAACACCCGCTAGGCCATTGAGATACGGCCATTTTGACGAGTCACATCTGCAGCCTGAATAAAGAAATAATCGGTATCCTTGAGAGAAAATTACGCTAGTCGCTGAAATTACATTTGGCTTATCCTGACCAATTCGATTGATGCAGCTAATGGGCTGTTTTATTGTTATTATGTATTATTATTATAACCATGTGAAGCTGGTACGGTACGTGGTAACAGGAGAGGCTTTACGTTTTGCAGAACCCGGTACGGTTAACGCTAAAGTGCCTCGGGTTTCCGCCAGCATGCTGAGCTTCTTTGTTTTCGCTGAAGTGCCTGTATTAGAGCAGCTGACGTCATGGCAGCAGACTGCGCGTGTGGTTTGCAGCTGAACGCAGAGCCCTAAAAGACAGTCCAGCGCAAAGAGAAAAAACACCAAACCTACACCAGTGCGCGATCACAATTTCACCGATTATCTGAAAATGTATGTGTGATCTGAACTGTTACACGAAAGGGAACGCGTAACGTTTGCGAACGGTCTGTAGAATTTGTAAACGCAAAATTTAAGAACAATCTTTTTGTTTAAACTGACAAATCTTTAACTAAACACAACAAAGTAAAGAGTGGTAAATAAAGTAGCCTATGTTAATTTTATAAAACATGCCGTTGCTTAGAAACGCCTTTCCTTCAATGTTTCTTTTAAGACAATGAGTTCAGAATTACAGAGTCGTCTTAGGTGTAGCCCACAGATGTAGGTTAAGCTATATGGTAAAATATTGCAAGAACTGTAATATGTGCCCTTCTGTGACCGTTTAACAAGTCCTAAGATATTCACATCAAGAGGACAATTATAATCTCCACCCGACTTTTCTTTTATGAGAGACACTTCACTGTAGCTAACCTGTGTGAAAGTGAGTGTGAACAAATCATTAAAAGTCATTATCCTGGCGTGTGAGGCGCCTAACTAATTCTACTTCCAATCAGAAAGCCCATAATTTTCTGAGTAGCTACATGTTAAATCTATCTAAAAATGTAACCAAAAATTAGGAATGTAAATAGCCTACTAATTTCGATTATTTGCTTTACTGGTTTAAATAAATGTATAAAGGCAGTGAAATAAAATATTTTTTGAATGCCTATATTGAGCAATTACACAACAATCCTATAAGTTGGCCATTAAAACGTTAATTTTACATTAAAAAAATCAGCGTGAGTTGAAAAATAGAGATTTTTGAGCGATTATTGATTCCTATTGCATAACTTTTATGATGCCATTTAAAAAAAAAAGCAACCTATATGTGACATTTACAAAATAACTCTTGTGCTTCTTTTGCATTTGGGCATTATATTATTTGCGTGAAAATAAAGATAGCCTGCAGCTTCTAAGTTAGTTCATCGCTTATTGTCTATAACCATTCCGACCAAACTGCATGGCTTGGCGAGGGGTTTACTCTTTGACAAAGACATGATCCGTCAGAGGGGTACCCTATTGATGATATACCCCACTACTAATTCCCAGGCTACCCGTAAGGAATGAGATCACGTGATGGAGTGGGGCGGTCGAACTAAGCCATTTTGGGGACTGTGTCAGTTCGCACTGAACCATCAGACACTGTGCTCTTCAGATCGCCGTGCGGGAGAAGTAGCTTACGCCTCTGGAATTTACCATCTATGACCGGAATCTGTGGACGTATCTGTGAATCAAATCGGAAAGTGTCTGCGAAGAGTGAGCTAGGGTAACCTATATGCAATTGCGCAAGAAGGCCACAATGAGCACGGTAGTGGTACGTTAGAGCCATTGACAGCGTCTGCAGCTCATTCCAAGATGGCCGCTTCAGTAGCATTCATTTTTTGCTGATCGACTCTCAAGTTTCATTGTCTACCACAACAAAGCTAGGAAACCATCGGGAATATACTGGGTATGTACGGTTGAATGTACAAAAGAGCGGAGTCACGAGCTTTTTTGATTTTGTTTTCTTTTTCCTTCTTCGGAGACGAGAGAGTACTAACAATGTTGCCTCTTGTACCCATCTGTGATCTTTTCTCATACGAATTTCATTTAAGCTTTCTCACATTTTTTTATAAAACGCAACCAATGACATATGTTAAAACAATGTACACGTCAACGAGTATGGCGTCTTTGTAAAATTAAAGTATATTGTTCTCTTCAAGTGTTGTTTATATCCTAAAAAGTCGGCGCGCGCTGAAGAACAGGCGAGTTGGGTCAGGTGTTAACGGGTGACCACTTTCATCCATTTCTTCTCGCTCTAAAATCAAACATTTGCTCTCTTATTTTATAGAATTGAGTAGTCTAGAGAGTGTATATTTAGGAAAAATTTACTTTACCGTGTTTTAATGTCGTCGATTAATTTTATTAACTTAAATTCATATGCGTACTTGATGGGTACCTCTTCCTATAGGCTGTAACACACTGAAATACCATTATTTTGAGGTGGTTAACTTCAGAGTAAATATATTTTCAAGCGTGTTCACTGCTGTTTATTTGTCACTGAATTGGGTGTTTTGTATTAGGCTTTTAAAAAATATTGTAAAACATTGTCTCGATTCTATGCAGCGTACGTGACCTGACACGTCAGACTAAACATCCTTTTTTTTTTTTTGGACAGAGTATAGGATAAGAGTCCTAATTCTAAGATTTTATATTTAAATGTCTTTTTCGTTAGTCTGATAAAATATATTTTTTAATCAATCAGTTGTTAACTAAACATGTGACTCACCTCCGATGTGTCACAAGTTCACAAAAATGTTTTTGATAACTGCATTTCAGGAAGGAATAGCTAAATATTATAGTCTAACATCGGCTGTTAACTCGAACTTAATTGATAGTTCTCTACCAAAGTTCTCTGGCCAAATATTTTTTTTTTCTGGCCATAGGCTATTTAAATGATCAAGCCGTCAATGTAGGCTACGGTTGTTTTCCCATTGTCTGGCCTTCCACATATGCTGTGCCTATAGACTACTGCTATTTATTAATCTTATAGGCCTAGGCCTATATATTTTTTTCACAAATTTTGCCACACCGTAAATATCGGTATTTCATAGCCAAATCATAAAATCTTTTTAGTGCTTGCTTTCTGACAGTAAAAGATGACACATTATTGTAATTATGAATATGAAGATATGACTCTGTTATCTGCAGTATATGCGCTAAACTGTGAGATTTACTGTAACTGCAGTTAGCTATTTCTTGACCTAGACTCTGTTCTTCCTCCTTCACAGAAAACAAAAATAACATTTGTTCCGTTTTCAAGTGCATATAGTGTTAAATGTGCTATCAGATACGAATCATAGTACAATTTGAATATTATTACTAAAGCACATATTAGTCTTGTGAGTTTGTCAAGCTTGAGAAATGGCTTAGGCCACCAGTTTTAAAGCACACCTGTTTTTTTAGCCTTCGCTGGAACCTTAATACCCACTTTGTTTCGTTAGGCTAATCCTCGGATCTACGTTTAGGCTACTAATGTAAAATAATACTTAATCCTTATAGACAGTTGTTACTTAATGAAGAACTAAAAGTACAAAAATACTCTATCTTACTGAAATTTGTTTTGTCACTGACTAAAATGCAGTGTTGTTCTGCACTCTTTTGAATGGTATTACGTTCGCTATTAAGTTGCTGCTAGCACTTATAAGATTGTAGTAGCCTTTAATGTCGTTAGCAAGATGTTTTCTCAGTTACTGGGCAACTATTTAAAGGTTTGTCTGTGCCTAATGTAGATAGTCTAAATTGATTTTACTGTATTCATCGTGTTGGAATTCAGTACACTGCTTTGGGAAGGTTTATAATTGAACATTAGCAGTTACGGGATATTGGTAGCCTATCTGCATGAAAATTAGTCGTGTTTGAACTAACCCCACATAGCCTAATATCTCAGTCGAGAGACAGCGGGCTCACTCACAGGCGCGAGCTCTCGAGCTTCCGTTGACTGTGTTCCTCATTGAAGACATCGGAAAGGCAGGGAAGATGTATTCTCTATCACATTTGGAAGCGATGCGTGCTGAAATGGTGGTTGTACGACGTGTTTACGTGATAGTGATAACTGCTTCTTCAACAATAGTGTGCGGTGCACAGGTCGCAGCCTCATGAGAGCGAACCCGCTTGGACACGGGGCTGTCTAGCAAAATGGCAGCCACGTTCAAGTAGCGGTATGTTTTTTTTAGCGAGAAACACAGTGGTCGAGAGGAAGTGATAGCGTTTTACCGTTAAATGGTTGAATTTATGATCATTTGTAATGATCTGGAGCATCTGTGAATCATGCGAGGTATGCGGCTCCGTTTTGACTGGCACAATGCCAATTACAACCCGTCGTCATAGCAACTATAAGCCTGGGCATTTTGGCTTTCGCTCTCACCTGTGCGTGCGCATCCCAGCAAATATAAATAAAAACCATTTCAAATAGTGTGCGGACTCTTCCCTGGAATGCCAATGAGTTTAGCCAAAGGCGATATGAATTTAGAATAACACCAATTCATGTGAGTTGTCAATTGTCGGGTTACATGTTAAACGTGCATGTTGTCTGTCTTGGTCGCATTTTTGTTCGCTTTAAGTGCAAGTTGACCATCTAACCTTGTGACCAGACTTTATTTTCCTATGAGCTATTAATTATGACTAAATATTAGGCTAATTAGTGTCTTGTTTGGTTGTCAGGTCGGCGAACTCACATGACAATGCACCGAACAACAAGAATCAAGATAACGGAGCTCAATCCTCATTTGATGTGCGTTTTATGTGGAGGATACTTCATTGACGCGACCACCATTGTCGAATGTTTGCATTCATGTAAGTCCGAAATCTGTCATAATCTATATTATATTAAATTATTATTATTTGTATTTACCTTTACTGCGTTGCTTTGTCCGGCATTGCTCATTTAATTGATGGCATATAATTAATTTGTCGTCTGTTGTTTTCAGTTTGCAAAATGTGCATTGTGAGGTATCTGGAGACCAGCAAATACTGTCCTATTTGTGATGTCCAAGTTCATAAAACAAAACCTCTCCTCAACATCAGGTAATGCTGGGGATTATGTGTATGTTAATACATTTATTTTATTTCTGATTACCATATTTTTTTATTATATCAGTAGGCTAAGTATCCATGTTGCTACTTCTTTTGGGAAATCCTGTAAAGCTTTGAATTGCTGTTAATGAATGAATGAATGAAGGCACCAATAGTAACCCTTCAAAAATGCTTGTATATATTTCAGGTCAGATAAGACTCTTCAGGACATTGTTTACAAGCTGGTGCCTGGTCTGTTCAAAAGTAAGTTAATTATTTTAATTATAGGCCTATTTATTAATTTAGTTTCTGAAGGGTTTGGGCATCACATAACTTCTGTCAAAAGGTCCTGATGTGACTAAGGACTCAGCGATTTTTAATGTTTTTTTTTGTTTTGTTTTTTAGATTTTGTTAAAAATTGTCATAGCAATATAATTCATTTCTGAGAGAGAGGAAAAAAAACGTAAAAAATAATGCTGATAAGTGTTCATTGTGCTTTTGTTATTCAGATGAGATGAAACGAAGGAGGGATTTTTATGCGGAGCATCCATCAGTTGATGGTAAAACGTTAAGAAGGACATTGTGATATTTTAATTCGGTAGTCTTGTTTTTTTATCTTCATGTTGTAATTATTTATCTGTCCTTCAGCTACTAATGGTTCTAATGAAGACCGAGGAGAAGTGGCAGATGAAGACAAGAGAATCATTGCTGATGATGAGATCATCAGTCTGTCCATTGAGTTTTTTGATCACAACAAGTAGGTTCAGTTCAATATAAGCTCCTTATTAGAGATCACTTTCATGTTCCTTATGATATTGACAATGAAATAGTAGTTAAAAAAATTCATATAGAAGTAGTAGGCTACACCATAGGTGAAGTTTATAGTATTAGTTAGACATTGCATTCATTATTTTCTTTTAAAATGATCAGGTTCGATAGTAAAGATGGAGAAGAAAAGGATACCACAAAGGAGGTAATTCATTTCTTAATAAATTTAATATCTAAAACAAGTCTCATTGAGTCAGTTTAGAGGGTTGTAGTGGACTATACTTACTGAATTTCTGTAATGGTCTAATTTTTGTAGGTGAATGTAAAGCGGTACTTACAATGCCCTGCAGCTATGACAGTAATGCATCTCAGAAAATTTCTCAGAAGTAAAATGGATATTCCATGTACCTTTCAGGTAATCTTGTTTGCATTCACTTTCTAAAAGGTTTTGTCTCCTTTCAGAAACTTTTTATATATTGACAAATTCAGCTTGTTTAGATGAGATTCTTTCTTTTTTTCAGATTGAAGTTATGTATGAAGATGAGCCATTGAAAGATTATTATACTCTTATGGATATTGCTTATATCTACACATGGAGAAGGGTAGGAGTATTAAATCTGAGATATTTAACATACTATACTGTTTTATTACATTTTAGTCTGATTATTTAGATAACCTGTTGATATCTTACAGAACGGGCCCTTGCCATTAAAGTACAGAGTTCGGCCTGGTTGCAAAAAAATGAAGCTGAGCAGCCCAAGGGATGAAATGTCCGGTGGCAGAAGGCCTGATACAGAAAGTGATTCCAGCAGTGACAAACCAAACAGCCCGACTGCTGCTGCCGCCCCCTCAACATCCTCTTCTCTGCCCAGCCCAAGCACCCCTGTTCAGTCTCCACATCCCAACTTCCCCCATATCTCCACTGTTAATGGAGTCTCTGCCAAAGTGGGCCACAATGGCCAAACTCCGTTCAGCAGCAAAGTCTGCAAAACCTCTCATAATGGTTCCAACTCTCTTGGGTGACTTGCTTATGGATGCCAAAGCCTTCAACCCCATGCAAACAGAGCTGTGATGTAGATGCTTTCTTTATAAACCACCTCTTTTATATCATTTTTAAATATATTTGTTTTGTCACCATGTGTGAAAACTTTGTAACACAGCATTGTTTGTGTTATATTTTGTATTAATTGCATAACTAATATTGTGAAGAGTACTGGAGGGAAACTCTGCAAGAAGGAGAATGTATTTAGGTGTTTTTATAAAATCTGTCTTGTTCTTTTAGATTAGAACATATGTATATAAATCATTTCCTTGTCTATGAAGTCTCCAATAAAATTCATGGCGGCACGCGGAATGTTTATCCAGGTTGTATTGATTTTATTCGGCTGAAATGTGTAACACCAGCCAGTACATTTGCAAAGGACAGAAATGCGTATCTGATACGTATGTGCTCGTTATATAACTTAAGAAATGTAGTACCACGCGAGAATAGAAACGGAGTCTTCCTCGCGTGATGGGCCCATTTCTCAACTCAAAGCGTTATTTCTTGCTCTCCAATTCTGTTCAAGCGGTTATTTACTTTGTCTTAATAAACATTTTACTTTTTTTTTTTATTACCAAATACAGTGTGTGGACTTTATAAAACAAAACTCCCGTGACTTTGTTTGCAAGACAGGCCTATTCTGCGTCAAGAACTTGCTTCGGCCTTGAATAAATTCGGTTCTCAGATCAAATTAAGCTGTTTGATACCTACCTTTATGTATTTTTACTATATTAAATGGTTTAAAACAATATTTAATGGTTAAAACTGCGACGTTTGTGGGCGAATAGTTTCCTACTGGCTATGAGTTTACAAAGTGAAATATGTAGGCCTAATTTTCACAGTTCAGAGCCGGAAGTCTTTGTGCTTTGACCCCTGTCAGTCTGTGATCAATAGAAATGAATTCATAATGTTCAAACAACAGAAATGGCCTGGGTACAAACTACAAAAATACGAGCTTACAAGACTATAGTCCCGTTAGAGACAAAAAATAAATAAAAACAGCAAATAAATAGTCGGCCAGTAATGACAATGAGAAATACGGCTGTTATATTTGCTAGCTTAGACTGTATAAAGTAGGTTCAATATTTTATAAAAGGTCTAGTTATGTCCAGCCGTAACAAATCTCTCAATAAACCTTTAGTTGCAGGCCTACCTGTTGTAAGCCTATCACTAGGCTAGCTGGTTTGTTTCGTCCAGCTCTTGTACTGTCTCGTCCGTGCAGATCGCTCTCATTGACCTCGTTTAGGCTGACATGAATGTCAGACCGTCCCCGGACTTAACAGGTCCACACTTAAGATTTACATAAATATGTACAGCCTACTATTTCGTTCTCGTAATTAAAATAGTTCCTAGGCCTATATTATCTTAACCGATAGGCCAAACCTAACGATCTCTGAATAAATACTGTTTATTAGAAAATTTATTAATAAATACATAAGCCTATTAATTATTTAGCTACTGTCCTAAGCGCTTTCTTTAATATTCTCGTAGGTTTTCTGTCAGAATTAGCGGCTTATAATCGATGTTGAACGCTATTATCGATCTTTATTAAAAACATTTAGTTTTAAATGTTAATTTTTTTATATATATATATATAT
>RJVU01044706.1:7965617-7981242 GCA_003731715.1 Anabarilius grahami | reverse complement strand
ATAATAAGAAACAAAGAAAAAGTTCAGCAAAATACATTTAGCTTTCTTAAAATCTTTTGAAAGTCATAAATTGATTTTTTTTATTGCTAATTCATCGATGTGCTGACTAGTTTGGATAATGTCTGAGACGCAAAGCCTCAATCAGTGTCCCAGATTAAATGTAGCTGTTGCGCTGAGATGAACCTTTTGAGTTTTGCCTTGTTAATTTAAAAATACTGATAATTAAAAAGAACAAAATTCAAAGAGAAATAGTACTAGATGTAAAGACAAATAATGTCATACGAAGGATAATTTTCAGTCGGAGCTGTTCATGATTCTACTCGATTGATTATAGTTCGGCACTGTTTGACAAACATAAACAAGACTACATATGGCCTACCCTTTAAAGTCAATACATACTGATTATTCTGTGTAGCATTTCATATTAAAATAAAAAAAGGATAATAAAAAATTGCCGCGCTTAGATAAGGGTAATCGGCAAAGCGTTTGTGGAAGGCCTACATTGATTGTCATGCAACAGAACGGGAGCGCGATGCGCCCTCGTGTGGTTGTAAACATATAATGCATCCACAGCTCATTACAGTGTTATAATGTGCATCATCATAATGAGATCTTTTTAATGACACTACATTTTTTAATTTTCATATTATATATATATATATATACACACACACACTCTGATCATCCCTATGAAATTTACAAAATGTTGCCTTTGTGAGTCTATTACATTTTGAAAGTCAAGTAAAATCTGTTCCATTTTTATTTAACAAAAGTCACATTTAAAATTGAATATGAATCAACAATTATGTTGTCTATCCATGGGTTTAACGAAGAACACAACCGAATATAAGCCTTTTAGGGGAAGCACTTACTATTTTTTAATGGTTTGTCTTGTGAATGTAAGATTTTTCCATAATACATAAATATTATATAACCATTAATTCAAGCTGAGCAATGCATTGTTTTATTGAGCAATGCTTATGGGACAGGATGCTTTTAAATATTTTAGGCCTACAGCACATACACACAAGAGCTGCACACTTTCATGACGTAGATAACAGTTATGACAAGTAGACTGACAACTGATAATATCTTCCTTTGACAGCGTATTTAAAAGGGCTCACATTTCCTTCACAAGTATCAAACTCACACTGTACCATTAACAAGGAAGCATGTTTTTACAAATTACAACACATGAGATCAAAACTCTATACAATTTGAGACAAAGTGAAGTCTTTTTCCCCCAAAAGCTCATAGAAGTGGCTCCAAAGTGGCTTCTTTGAGTTTCAAATGTGTTGTACAGACATCAAATTCATCAAGGACTCAGAGAATAAATCAGGAGTGTGTTCATAAAGCCCAATGTTGTGCTGAATTACCCACTGAAAACTGTCCTAAAACAAGAACTGACATTGTCTTATTAGTTACTAGTTAGATAATCAGAGAAATGAAAATACAGCAACACATCAAGCCTCAAAACTGTTTAAAAAAAAAAAAAAAAAACTTCAGTTATAACAACAATGTATTGGTAAAATAAGCTAATTGACCAGTTTAATCATTTCAGTGAAATCGTAAAGTTTTTGTACCATTAAGACTGCAACATTCAGTCATAATATTGCAAACACGTAATACACTTGCATATTTACACATCTACACATGAACAGCAAAACCACCTTAGGATTCGTCCTATTCACCTTTCCCTTTTTAGAAAATAACATTTTTCAAACGTCTCTTTTTAAAAAAATGATTCAAATACAAAATTAAATAATTCAGAGTAAAAAAGGCACACCCTCGCACAGTGTATATATGTCAACACATAAAGTAGAATATTTAGGATTACTTTGCAAACAATATTCCAGAAGAAGACATATCACAATATCTAGATATTTTTATAATACTAAAGGTCTCTGGGATCACACAAAGTTTGGACAATGATGACAGAGAGAGAGAGAGAGAGAGAGAGATATCAACAATAAGACCTAGAGTCAGGCAGCATTCTCCCCTCTTTACAGTGCAACTGAAACACTATACGCAGATTCAAGCATCAATATAGCGCCAGCACAACTGCATTCTCAAGAGAACGGCCCACTGTAAACTTGCTAATTGTTACTGTAAAAAAAAAAAAAAGTGGTACAAAATATGCTTCATTTTCATAACATGTTCTCTAATCAACAAAAAACAGGCAATGTCTTGTTCTTTCACTAGGGATACAAAAGTGGCGACGCACATGTAACCCATTAGGTGCTTTACACATTCTACGAATCACTACTATTGCATGACCCTCCGCGAGTCAGTGGTAAAACTGGAATCTTTTGCATAAACGTTTTGGTGCATTACATCATGTGCAAAAACTGTTGCTTTAAACATTACTATCGGAGTCAACTGCAAATATTGAGCTCCTGTGCAAGACTTTACAATGCACAACAGGCAGATCATCTAAATCCAATTCGCAGATTGGAGATTAACTATGAATTTAGCAGTTGAACCTGAAGTTGCATCATTTTTTTACTGAACAGATAGAAAAAACTGATTTGATTTAAAGGTACTGCCTGCAGCTAAAGAGCGATAGTGCAATAAACACTTTCAAACAATTATGCTCGAATTTATTTTCATTCTGACTCTGGTCATATTTGTTCAGGGCTAAGTTTATTCTATGAATTAAAATATATTATTTAAAACTGGACTTATTTTTTGTTAAGAACAATGAATTTTCTCTACAGAAAACATATGGACAATAAATATATAAGCAGCTTTGAGAATTCCAGTATGATAATCATACCACGTAGCTGGGCACAAACAACATCACTCGGTTTCTCAATCAACAATATCTAACACAAAGTTACAGAACGCTATATATGCATGACTATATCACATGTATGCCTTATCAACCACATGGAGCCATAAACCTACCAAGAAATCAAACAGAAGAAAAAGAAACTGTAAACAAAAAAAGATCTTGATAGATCTCAGAAGTAATCCTTTGACAAGTGGTATAGAGAGATGATGGATCCGTAACCACAGCGAAACCTCTCTTAGGATATGAGCTCGTATGTGACCACCTGTGATTCCGCCTCGTTCCATCCTCAGGTACTGGTTAGGACAGAATGGTGGTGATGAAATCATAAAAGCGCTTTGAATATTGCTCGGGGTTGACCGTTGAGATCTCTGCCCCTGCCTGGAGAAAGGAGCAAAAACGTGCCATTTAGTACTAGCACTGTTTATGACATATTGGAACCGTGTTTGTTACTCTTACCCCATGTTTGACTGTCTTAGCTGCATGGGCTGCTTTCTTCTTGGCATCATATGGAGTGAGGATGTCAATCACCGCCATGAAGTAGACTTCTTTTTTAGGAGCATCTGTAAGGTAGAATGCACTACTGTTTTGAAGCAAGAACTGCAATAAAGTGAGACAGAACTGTCACTTGCCTTTTGGCCCAGTGCTGTGCTGACACTGAATATTTAACATTCACTGACTTGGTACATCCTTTTCTATCATGACAACTTATGAAAACTGTTTGTAATGGAACCATTGTAATGGACATGACAATGTTAGGGCTGGTCTGAAAAGGCGCATTGTTGGCGTGTTGCTATTTTGAGGCAACTAAAAACGAATGCGCCATTGACCAACTGAAACCTAGTCTAATGTCAATGGCGCAGTATTTTTTCTGTGATTTAAAGGGAGCGTTAGTAATAAGCGCCTATAGGCGGGTGCACAACGCACATAAGATTATTATTGTGTACATAAAGATAAAAATGCCTACATGTCATAATGCATTGTCATTGCATGTATCAGAATTACCTATTTGCAGTAATGATGAATGAAACTGGCTAATTATTTGACCAATCGTGGCAATACACATGTATTTAAACTGATTCGTCAGGTTGAGGGTGTCTATATTTCGCCATGTAAATAGCAACCCACCAGAATGCAAGTGAACCTGGCTTTTAAAGGGAATGGTAGATGACACTCTGATTGGTTTATTGCACGTTACGGCCAAAACACACCCATGACTCATTAAGAGACTTGTTAGGTACAAGCCTTTTTCAGTCATTAAACTAGCAAAAATGGATTCGCACCTTTGCCATGCACTTAAGATTTTAAGATTTTTTTAACAGCGGTTTTCTTTTCTTTTCTAAATTGTACTCAAAACGCTGTAAATTACAAACAATATCTGTAAATAAACAACTCGACTGTAATTTTAAGTATTTTGATATTAATGACAAATTAAAGTAATTCACATTTTTAAAAACAAATTACTGTATTTTTATATAGTATTTATAAACACTATTTTTTTCTGTTTTCTTAAAATTATACACAAATGTATGTAAAATTACAAAAATAATTTGTAATTAAACTAACAAAACAGTTAAATGATATAACGTTCGAATGACTGGCAGCCAAACCCTCCCTAAAATTGAAGTAAAATATGCTAATTTAAATAAACAATGAAAAACACTTTTTACAAGTATTTGCTGAATTAAATAAGATCAAACACAGTCATTTGACCATTTAAAAAAAAAAAAAGATTTGACAGTAAAGGTGTTTGATCGTAATAATTCAGGAAATACCTGTTTAACAGTGTTTTTCTGTAAAACATTTAAGGAAAATTTCCATGAAAGTTTTTGCACTTTATTTAAATTAGGATATTTTGCTTTAAATTTTACGGTTTTTGTTTGGCAGCTGTAGCTTACAGTCATTGACCATTTATTTTTACAGTGCAGGCATGAATGACACCTCAAATCATTCGGCTTATTTAAGAAAGGTATAGTATTACTTTCGAAGTGATTTGACTCACAATTTTTGTTCAGATAAAACGGGCAAAAAATGTCTCTCAAGCTATATCTAAAGACCAGAAAATCACAGCCAACTAGAACACCCCAAAAACCATCTAGCAACACCCTAACAACCCTACTTTTAATTTAGTTTGAGCTGGAAAAATGACTCACTTTCATGGCTCTTGATGGCATATACGTCAATGACGGGGTCAAACTCTCCCGGGCCCAGAGGTCTATTGCTGTCTAGTGTGTTACTGGGGCTATCTGGTGGGGAGCCAGTGGCCCCTCCGTCACTCTCTGTCCCCTCCTCCTCGCCAGCGTCATTGTCTTCACTCTCCTCCTCGGGCTGTTCCTGCTCCCCTCTCTCCACATCATGGATCCCCACCAGCAGACTGTAGTCCATCAGCTTCAGCTGGGCCAGGAACTGGAAACACATTTTTCAAAGGATTAAGCGTGAAACAATCATTGTCTTTTTAGACACAGAGGAGTGATTAGGGCGAATGAGTGTTTAGATAAGAGTTTAATGATCCAATTACATTAAACAAAGCAAGTGAATAGCCAGGCAGTAGCAAAGTGCATGATGGATGAGCACACAAACTTAATGCACACAGACCTCTACGTCATTCTTCAGTTTCTCCAGGAACATTTTCTTGTTCTCCCCATCTATGTAGATTTTCTGGCCGTCATTGATGAAGTCATTGTCTTTGTAAGTTGGAAGCTCCTTGGTCTGTTATTCACATTGGGGGAAAAAAGTTTTAAAGTAGCAAAATATGTATGTTTAGTTTACTTAGCAATGAAAAATAAATTGTCACTGATAAACAATATAATAAATTCTTGATTTGTTAATACACTCAAAAATGAAAACTTTGTCAAAAATAATTCTTGAAGCAATATTTTTTTTTTTACCTATGGAACAAAATAAAGTGAGTAGTTTCTGTGCTATTAGCAGTACCAAATGAAAATGCAATTTGTTTGTTTGAGCGGCCCGATTAGGACAGACAAAACAACATTAGCTTGACCAATGGGGTGAAACTGTGTTTGTCCAAACAAAGGCATTATTTTTGCAATTCTTTTTGGTGCCGATAGTATTGTAGAATTAACACTCTTCACATTTATTACAAAATTCTAACAATTAATGATGCATTTCTTGTGTCCATCATCTTATTACACAAAAAATCACCATCTAAAAAATAAATACAGTCTTTGTGGGTGAATAAAAAAGTTGAGCACTTGGTCTGGTGCTATTATAATTTGCCCACACAACAACTGAACATCTGAGAATTCACTAAGCTTAAAAATAGCACATCACAGATGCAGTCGGGTGAAATATAAAGCAGCCTGCCTCCTGTGGACACTCAGAGCAACAGGGTGTGATTTAGATTTCATTATTGGAGCCAACAGACAATTACAGCATTTAAATAATTACAATGATCAAACCCAGGCTTATTTCCTAAATGCCTACTTTCACAAACATCAGCGATTCCAACTTGAAGTCTATAGCTAGTATCAAGATTAAAGGGATAATTCACCCCAAAAAAAAAGACTCCCTCTTATATGTCGTTCCAAACCTGTACATTTATCAAACATCAATTTACACATTATTTAGCTATAAATACCTTTGTTCTAGTTGAATAAATTCTGTGTCCTGCAGAAAAACTGAACATAAATCTAGAATATATCTAGAAATCTAGAATACATGTTTTGACCTTTTATGGCCAATTGATTAAGTTTTGAAATGATTCCTGAGACTCCAAACTAGTAGAACATGCAGATGAGCATGTGAAGGTATACTGTATATAAACACCCATATGGCTCAGCAGAACACTTAAATGGTGACGCACTAGTATTCCAGTTCTTTTCACAATTCCAGCAGAGATTGTTGAAGAAGCAGTCACCGTTCTGGAACAGAAGGAAAACTTAAACTTAAAGCACCGGCCCTGGGCTTGTGTTTACAGTCCCTTGTGGGATCCAGAGGGAATGGTGCTTTCCTGAGGCAAAATGCGGGGTGATGCATGTTGAAGAAGAACACTGAGCAATATGGGACAGTTCTTTGCTGTTTTGTCCTTACGTGTCTTATGGCGCAGTAAAAGCGTGTGGCAATCCGGATGGTTTGTAGCTTTTGGCTCATGCGTGATTTGGATGGAGCATCCTCAGGTGGGCGTGGCTGCAGGGAGAAGGGAGGTCAGATGCAAAACGCAAGCACCCACAAATCACTGTGTGGAGGTGAGAGACCTGAGCTTTCTACGTAACTTTGGGGAACTGCGTTCTTAGGCATTTTTAACTTCATTTTTATAAAAACAAACAAAACATGTAAAGCCTTTATAAGACAATGGAAGAATTAAAAAGATGGAAATATCCCACATACATGCATCAAAAAGAAACAGACCAAAACAACAGAGTGATATAAAGTTGATTGATAACATGGCTGTTGTACAGTAAACAAGTGAAGACACAAAACATCATGGGAGAATGTTAAGGAAATCACAATTGAGAAACAAAGGAAACATTTCATCAAATACTGTGATTGACAAGAAATCTGTATATGACACATAATTACAAATATACATCAGTTCATATTTGCCCAAGAGTATCATATACAGCAATAGAATGTAAATATAGAGTCTCAATGGAGAAATGAATCAAAGAAATAATTCATCATGCCAGCAAGATTAACATGCATATAGAAAAAAATTATATATACATGCAAATCGTTCACATGCCCTCAATATGTACACAGATATGAGAAAAACACAAGATTAGGTTTGCCTTATGTGAGAAAATACTGTACACAAGTGTAGACTGCAAGAGTATTAGCCCTTTATTAATGCACACAATGTATTTATATATACACTACTGTTCACAAGTTTGGGGATCGGCAAGATTTTTGCTCATCAAGGCTGCATTTATTTGATAAAAAAACACATTGAAACTGTAATATTGCGAAATACGATGACAATTTGAAATAACCGTTTTCTATTTATTATATTTTAAAATGTTATTTTTTTCAGCAGTCACATGATCCTTCAGAAATCATTCTATTATATGCTGATTTGAAACATTTATTATTATCATGTTATTTATATATTATTCAATCAATCAATCAATCAAACTTTATTTATAAAGCACTTTAAAAACAACCGAAGTTGACCAAAGTATTCTGTTGAAAACAGCAAACAGGTGCTTAATATTTTTGTGGAAACCATGATAAATTTCTTTTCAGGATTCTTCGATGAATAGAAAGTTCAAAACAGCAGCATTTATTTGAAATAGAAAACTTTTGTGACATTATAAATGTCTTTACTGTCACTTTTGACCAATTTATTACACCCTTGCTGAATAAAAGCATTAATTTCTTTCAAAAAATCTTTTTGACCTCAGTCTTTTGAACGGTAGTGTACGTTTCACAGGAAGTTTAATTCAGTGTGATAATGTGTAATCCAACAGTCAAATGTTCCCTGAAAACAAGTAGTCAAAGTTTGATTACAATAGTTCTACTTACCACCTCACTCTTTACCTTCAGAGATCAGCGCACTTAAATTACAGTGTAAAACAATAGGGTATCGTGATATAAGAGACACCACGGTTCTTGGGTTTAAATTAATCCAATATTATGATTATTTTTATTCTTCTCAGGTCCATTACCTAAATAAATTGAAACCAATGGACTACAAAAGTGCAGTTTCCCAGACTCTGAAGCAAAATAAATCAAGCAAACACTGAATTAAAAAGGAACACAGAGTTTTTTCCCCCAAGGAATGGATAAAATAGAAAATGGGAACTTTTCACAAAGGGGAATTTTATTTTGGGAGTTTATTAATACACAAGACACATGGACAGGAAGATGATGTTATAATATGTTCAGAAAAAGATTTTTTTTTTTTTTCTCCATAATTTCCAAACTCAGACATGCAATACATCAACATGCAAATGTGAGCTCATTTTCTGAACACTTATGTAATCATACACTGGAAGTGAAAATAGTTCCAGTTTAGTTCATCCCCTATTCAAAGGTTCTATGCTTTCTACACAAAAAAAAATGAGAGTTTACCTTTTCTTTGTCGCTAGCCTCTCTTGCCACTGTGGATCCCTAAAAATGTACAAAAAGTCATTATTAAAAGAATCGTTTACCCTAAAATTAAAATTGTGTCATTTTCTCATTAGGTCAAAAACAATATTACTTATTTCCCACTATCTTTTCTGAAGTTATTTTCCTGCTATTATACACTTCAACTAATTCATTAAAAAGATCTGATTCAAAAGAATAATTTTTTCATGAATCAGACATCACTACTTCTCTCATTAAGGGACCAGAGAGAACTAGGGTGGATGTCAGAATTTTCTGTGAATAATGAGTTAAAGTTATCACATGCCTCAACTCAAAGACTCGAAATATAGCATAAGTTAAACAACAAAGCATAATGTAGTAACTGCACATAATGTAATGATTCTTAAAACATAATAAAAACTCTTAATGTAATAATGATCTTTCAATGTAATAATTTTTCACATTATGTAATAGGTTATTGTATGAGAAATGTATTACATTATGAACCAATGTAGCAATTTATAATGTAATCACTGTTCATAAAGTAATACAAGCACATAATGTATAAGTGAAACAATGTTTACAAAATAATAATAATAATATTTTTTAACATAATACATGAGCACAAAACATAACTAGACTACATTGTGAAATCAAAATTTTTTTAAATATAAAAGTTGTACAAATTTTGTGATTATGACGTGATTTTTTTTAAAGCCTGGATTTAGATTTCAAAAACGTATACCAGTGCTTAATAATAATAATAATAATAATACTGTAAGGGATTACCAATGTTTTTATGTTTAAAAAAAGCTATGACAATATGACAAATATGACAATATTTTGTTGGGTTAATAATGTAATACATTTCTTATAACATAAAAAAAAATGCTACTTTATTATTTTATTACGTTTTGAGAAAATTATTACATTATTAACATTTTATTGCATTAAAAAATGTAATACTTATTACATTATGTGCAGTTATGATGCCCCGATCCACTCTTGAAACAAGAATCGCTCACCTTCAGGTCATATTTTTTGTAAACAGGCAGCCGGTGGCTGAAAGCATTGCGAGTGACGATCATGTAGGTCTCATCTCCATCCACTGTGAGGCGATACATGCCCAGAAACTGAGGGAGCAGCGTGTTTCCATGGCACTCGACTATATACTACGGTGGGCAAATACAATACAAAAAAAAAAGATTCACTTGACACTTCACAGCTTGTGAGACTCACAATTTTCTTTGTTCAAAGAAACAGATTTTCCCTCTACCTGGTGGTACTTCTTCAGAATATTGTGCATCTCGGCAACGTCCTCGCTGGTGATGATCTTGATGACGTACCTCTTGTTGTATGAAGTGTGGAAACGAGCTCCACTGCGGCCCTGAGCATCACTGGGAATTGGGGCCCTGCGTGTCAGAGAATTCTGCCACGGGAGAAAAGAACACTGAAGAATTTCTCACTGCCAGGCTTGCACTAAACAGCTCCAATAAAACGGTGAAAAGCAACTGGCACTTCTCCTAGACTGCAGTCTGCAGTCAGACTGGAATGCCAGACTGTACCGTCTGGCTACTTCTTTTATTGAAACCCATCACAAACTGGAACACGTTAGCAAGGTTTTTTGGTCATATGGATCGCAAAACATCCTGTCTTGCTATTTTATAGCAACAAAAAATAAGATGAACATTTTACAGTTAGTGCCCCTTGCAGAAAGATAGAAGTCACTGGGTTTGCATTAAAATGGCATTATTCAACCAGCAAAAGCACAGCTGAGTTACTGCCAGCGCTCTGAGATGCCATCTTCAGTATAGCTGCCAAAAACGCAAGGTCTCTGCGGTTTACTGCAACAGCCACACTCTGTGTTGTCATTGTACTGTGTGGGATTCGTTTTCGTGAAGTTCAAAGCAGTTCCAAATTTCTTAGTAAAACTGATTTAGTAGATCAGTGGTTCTCAGCTGGTTTTGCTTTAGGACCCAGATTTGGATACCATGAATCAATCAAATTTTGAAAATGATCAACAACTCGAGCAGAAAAACCTCTTTAAAAACAAAAACTGAAATATTTATATCAACTAATTAACAATTAATTAACATTACAATACAACCACATAGGCCAAAAATATGCAAAATTATTTATAAGACATATACTGGAAAACTGAAAACTGTCAATTTTGTAAATGCAAAAACATCAGCAGAAATGAAAAAAAAATTTTGTTCATGATTTTGGAAGGTCAATGAATTTGCACTAAAAACACTGTTATATTCTCAGCCTTATTTGACATTACAGACACAATACGCAATTTTCGCTGCTAGAGGTCACTTATTTGAAACAAAGGTGTAGCTTGATGATGCCGTGAATGAGCGTGGAATCATGAGCGTTATCGTCTTCACCTCCACAGCAGATAGAAAGGAATCCGACAGACTCGGGCAGAAATCACGTTCATGGATGAGCTAATGTATTAAAGTTACGGTGATATGAAGCAGGGCGGGTCGAGAGCCGTGGGAGCGGAACGAGGCCGCTGGTGCGAACTCAAATGATATATATTTAGTATAAAACAATCATACTAAATACATTTAAAAATGTGTTGAAAGTTATGTTATAACGTTACTCTGTGCGTTCGCTCGGTGGCTGCTATGAGAGACTTGCTGCGCTTTGCAGTAATCTAGATCGATATTAGTAAAACTGGAAATCGAAGGTAGCATGAATATGATGTCATTGACAGGTGACGCAATGACACGGTCCCGTGTCCTGGTTAAAATTGCTGATTTCTCTGGATTTAAACATTGTTGGAAATATATTTGGGATAATGTAAGTACAGAAGTCAACAAAATATATAACATTGTTCTAGTGGTTTTAGGATATTTTAATCTAAAAATCTTACATATTGTGCCTTTAAGATACTGTATTGGCAATCATTTTCTCATGACTTTTAAAAACCTTTTATTTTTGATATCCAAGATATGCACAATTTCATGATTAGCAGCATTTAGCATTGTTTCCCTATCAGAACAGAGCAGATAAGACCAGATTTTTTTCACAACCCACCAGTTGAAAACCACTGTTGTATTAATTTAAAATTCATATTGGATGCATTTATTGATTTGAAGATGTTTTACTGAAGTCACCTGGAGACATTTATATAAAAAAAAGTGCTTTCACTTCAATGAAAACAAAATGCTGATTCCAACAATCACAGTGCTGGGTCAACAGTAGAGTAAGTGTAGTACTGAGGTATTCTGGGAGATGGGCCAAATTCAATACACTATTTTCAGCTTATGGCATTTACTTGATCTGGGCCTGAAAGATCTGATGATTGCTATTGAAACTAAATCCTAATATTATTGCAGTTTACTTATAAACTGCTACATATGAACTGAGAAACAAAAATGCTTTGTTTTAAAGGGGTCATATCACGAGGAATCAACTATTTTTTCATAGTTGTACTATGAAATCCCAACTGACATTTCAAAATGTATTCACAGGTGAATAAACATGTTGTAATGAAGGTAGAAATGGTTAACCTGTAAAAAATGTATCAACCGGTAGAGATTTTGGACTATCGTCTCTATCGTGGTTACAGTCACTGGTTGCTGTGTTGCTCGGTCACGAAAGCTTATCGTTTGTATGCCTTTTAAGCATTGCAGTTTAAAAACAGGTGATAAACTGTTGAAGCACAATTAGCAGTGAAGGAGGACTCATTTCAGTATATGCGCACACTGTCTGAGAGACTTTCTTAGCACTGTCTGAGAGACACACGGCATGAAGCCGCTGCTCATAGAGCGTGTGAGAACTGAACTGAGTGCTTTTTGCCGCCTAATTGGGCTTGAACAGTTAAATATACATACCTATATGTCTAAATAAGACCATGTATTTGCAAATAAACAATCATTTATGTTCAAGTGAACGTTACAAGTTGAGAGAGAATACGCAAAAGTATATTGAATATATGTATTTAAGAGCGAGTATGGTATACTCTTATCGTGATAAAAGATTTTGGTTATATCGCCCACCCCTATTTGTGTTCTATGTGCCCTAAGTAGTTTCCGTAGTTACTGAGTTAATTCACCTGTCCGTACATACTTTGATTACTCCCCTGTGTATTTAAAACCTTAGTTTCCTAGGTTCTTCATTCAGTATTGCTTGTGTTACCGTTTATGTAAAAGCTAAAATGATCTCCTAGTGTTTCTCCTTTGTTCAATAAATAATAAGTCTTTAGTTTCATCCTTTGTTTGTGCAAGTCTTTAATCATGGTTTAATTTTGTTTTTGATTTTGCAAACCAAATCAGCGTTGATATTGCAATGTTGTTGTAACGTCTTACTTTCTGTACAGATCTTCAAAGCTTTGTCTTCAATGAAATTTCAATGAAGTATTTTGTAAACCTTTTTTACAACCATTTAGCATTAAATTGACAACTGACATTTCAACCACATTTGAACATTGAAGATCGGTCACATTCCAGCTGGGACTGTAACTTTCAGACCTTAATCTTCATGTGCACAGGCTCTCAACAGCTTGTGCAGCACATCTCAGGGTGGTTTGTTTAATGAGTCTGTCAAAGTGTACTGCAGGCTTTGCAAAGAGGCTGTTATTGAAAGAATGGGCAATAAAAATGATATTGGACATGACAACAAACTTGCAGTCGGTGTGTGAATAGAGTCAAAAAGTGCTCAGCCCGTTGCTCATTTCAAATGTGAAGAATGAAGAAAACGGTCATTAAAGCTTAAAGAGTACCTATTATGCTTTTTTACATTTTCAACTTTGTAGTGTGTAATGTTGGTATTTGAGCATGAAAAATGTCTGCAATGCACATATTATTATAATATCAATAAGCACTTTTCTGAACGCCCTGAAAAGCCTAAATTGTAGTCTTGAACTTGCGTCACAATATTCCTCATTTAAATAATTACCGCTCAAAGCATACACAAAAAAGGGGAGTTATGTTAGTACTGTGTTGAAACTTGTGGTTATGGTGAGGAACATAGCCGAAATACGCTCAAAGTGGTTGCCCAATCACAAAACACTGACCCAGCCGACCAATCAGAGCACATTGCACTTTTCTGAAAGAGGGGCTTCATAGAGACCAGAACTAAATAGAGCATTACTAACAGACTGGGAAGAGAGGTGCTGCAACAGTGTAAAATGTGAGACAAATAATGTGTTTTTGTTTGTTTGTTTGTTTTAACATTGAAGCTTGAAAACCTATTCTAATAGACCTCAAAAACAAACAAAATCAAGACTTTGCAAAAGGGCGTAATAAGTCCTCTTTAAATGTAACCATTTTTGGCACAAGAAATGACAAACATTATTAGGAAAAAAAAAATATGTATATACATATATATGACATGACTTAAGCACTTAGGTACCTGATATTCCTGATCATCAATGGAGAACCGCTCCCTCAGATTGCGGAAGACTAGGGGACAGTACTCCTTAAACTTGAAATGGCTTGGCATGTTCTCTCTTTGGAAGCAGAAAAAGGTGCAAAAGCTGATAACTACCAAAAGCAAACAAATAAATAACAAAATAATCACACTAAGTTCAGCAATATCACAGTCAGTCATTCTTACTTGTTGAAGAGGTGGTTGTCCACCTTGATCTTCGAGTTGGCTTTGAAGTCATCAGGCATCAGCATAACAGGAATTTGGATGTGACTGAGTTCATTTATCTTAAAAAAGAACAACAACAACAAACTGTCAAAGTGAAAGAAAATGATTCAGTTATGCCAAATGACAAAATAATATTTGAACAGTGATGCATATCAAAAATAGCTTGATATCTGTTTTACAGGAGACTTCTAGACCTGCTCCAAATGAATAAATCAAACCGTTTTCTTATTTACTGAGAACTATCTGCAGTACAGGGGCCATTCTTCAAATGTGGTGCACTGATGGACCGCTGCCAAGAAACAACTTCCTTTCACTAACAGCAGCAGTGAAAAACTGAGCCGTCTGCACCAACAGGCTAAGCATTACTTATTTGGCCGGACTGTCCACTTCCTTTTTTCATTGCTCTAAATAATTCAATACACGTCAAGTGGACTTTCATGGGCAATAGCACATGCATGACTACACACAAACTCAAGTCAGTTGATTGATAATGACATGAACTCTGCCTACTAGAAAGCTGCCTACATATCTAAGGATAAGCATATTTCTGTTCAACAATGGGTGCACATGTGCATTTGTCCTACAAGGTGGAATCCAAACTGATTTTTGGACACTCCCTTTCCACTATGACGTGTTTTGTGTATGCAGAGAGTTATTTTTGCGCATCTTCCTGTGCCTCCATCTGTTCCTGCTGCATTAGGGGGCATCCTCCTGTCTATTAAGAAGTATTTCAATAAAAAAGGCTGAACTTTATGATTTAAAATAATGACAAACAGGATGTCAAAAATAAGTATTACGCAGAAAAACAAACTACGTCTGATTTAAGGTACTGGTAGCAGACGAAATTGGAAGCCTCAGAATACGAACCACCATCTTTCACTGTCTAATACTGCACAATAATGTCCCAGTGGAAATGCAAAGCTGAACAGGAGTCTACAAAGAGATAAAGGAGGACTAGAGAAAGCAACTGCACGACTGGGGGAGAGGGCAGCAGGTTCACTGAGAGTAGCACTGAAACAGCAGCAGCTGAAAACAGGGAAGGACAAGCCACGGTCACTCAGCCTTAGCTGTGCGACACTAACACACACACACAGCATCCGCTCATTTACACAATATGTGCCATGAAATTCAGGGTAAAACTGTATCAATCATAAATTTCACATCTAATATAAAAAATATGTATAATGAATTTAATAT
>RJVU01044706.1:7949084-7965416 GCA_003731715.1 Anabarilius grahami | reverse complement strand
TTCTGGCTCTCGAATCTGATGACGGCTGAGAGCCGAGCGATATTCTAGTGATAACAGCACTCCTACCTTTTCACCGTTTGTATCACTCTGCTTGAAGCGACTGTCATGGCAAATCCACCGTATTTTATACACGAACCATTAACTTTTTTAGGCGAGAACGTAGTTGTTTATACCTGAAATATGAGACTCATATTTAATCATAGCACCTATTTTACAATTTGTTTAGACGTTTTCAGAGATGCGAGCTCCAGGTCGTCAGCGGCCGTTCAGTGTTCGTGTACCCGCCGAGAACAGCTTCATCTCGGCCATCTTCAGGGATTTGCCGCTGGCTCTTATATTAGTTAAACATGAGATATAATTCACTTTGGGTACATAAAATGGCCAATCTTTGGTTTTATTAATCTATTACTTGTCCCTGAGCAAATCGAATTGGGCAATGTTAAATTTAATAACAAGGCTATATTTAACTTACATCCTGTAGAGCACAGCTTTTGTACGTTTGACTGAATTGTGCAATTGTGTTTATTTCCTATTGTCATTTATAATGGCAATTTTATATAAACAATATGTTGTATTCGGCATTGCGAAAGGGTCCACTAATGCATAATATGGACTGAGTAAAAGTTACAATAATACACCATTAGATGGCGGCAAACTTTACGAGTGAATGAGTCACAAGAGACTTTTAAATTGAAAGGGACTTTTGTAAACAAAGGACATTGTTTTAGCACTGATATAGAAAATTCCCTTAACTGTAAAAAGGACAAATACAAAGACCGCTTTCCTCAGCGGACATTCAAACTGATTTTTATAATGGATATAATATTATGGACATCGACCTGAAGGATGAATGTTATATAAGACAGGTAATGAACGATCCAACTTCAAAGCATAGTATGATTATTATGATCTTAATGATAATCACAAAATTAAAATTGATATTAACTGCAGCATGATTACATGTTTGTCATTGTGCCATTTATATTAAATACAGACATGTTTATTCTCTAATATATAGTGTTTGTTGATGTAATTACATCCACATATAGTTTATGTGTCCTAGTAGATCTTCACCCCCACCCCTTTACACTCGGTTACATAATCAGCATACAATTTCATTTGGATAAAGCCATTGAGATTAATCAAGCAACCAAGAAACCAGGGGCTTTCCAGGCGGAGTAGGTTATGTGTTTTCTGAAAGCCACCCTGGGACATGTGCGCCGAGAACATTACAAGCAATTTCATACTTCTTTTTATTGCATTTCATTTCAAATAATTCCATTACTGAAGCCTGTTTTCTCAGCAGGCTAATATCTGTCAGCACATACGGCTTATCACCCGCTTTACATAACATAGCGCTACTACAAATTCACATCAAGGGCAACAGACAGTGTCGTTCCTTATGTGGTGGGAAAAGAGGCTGGCTGAGCATATATCAGGGGGGTGGGGGTGTTCTGGCTCTAGTTAAGGCAATTTTTCATTCTGGCCATTAGGGAAGTTCCTGCCACAATGGAAGAGGCCTTTATCTCCTTCACCTCAGACTTAAGTTATACCTCCGAGACTCTTACGCAATCAACATGAAAAAGCTCATCTGAGTCAGTGCTGAATGAGAGGATGAAAAATCTAAAAGGAGAGAAGAGGGGAGGAGGGGTGAGGATTAGATGAGAGAGTAGAGATGAATCTTAAAGAACTATGAAAGATGACAAGCATCAAGCATCAAGCATATGCAAGACGGTGTGGCATATATGTGGTGAAGGGAGGGGCTCCATTGGCCTAAATGATAAAAATAGGCTAAACCCACAGGCGATATTCCTGAACACTACATTTATGAGGTCAAAAGATCTCATTGTCAGTTAGCCCCAATAAAGCAAAATTATAAAGGATGTACGGGAAGAATGCACTAATGATGTTTGGGAGCATAAACCTGCAGGCAACACTGATTTGATTGGGGGTGATGGTATTCCACACAAACACCCAATGATTGAGAGGAAATGATTGAAAGAAAACTCCATGGTTTTTTTTTTACAATAAAAATATTTTTATCAGGTAACCTGAAAAAATGTGCTTGGGTGCTAATGTGCTTGGGTGCTCTATAACTAGTTTTATTCAAATCCAAAAATTTAAAAAGCCCCTATTATGCTATTTTAAAGGTTCCTAATTTTATTTTGGAGGTCTCCTACAATAGATTTACATGCATCAAAGGTCAAATCTCAATATACATCATATGCACATCACCTCATTTCTCAAAGAGTCTGAAAACGGTTCATTTGAAGATTGTTTAGCTCTGCTCTGACTGGTCTACCGCTTACAGTGTGTTGGAAATGAAACACCCATTACCATATCTGAATTTCAGCTTCTGAAGTGTGCATACTATGGACACTTTACTATCCCATGAGGCCACGGGAGATTTGAGTGGATTTGAGAATGGAGGTGAAGCGATGCAAAAGGTCACATGACAATGGCAGATGTAATACGTCTGAATTTCATTCATACTATTTTAACGGTTGTGAAGTAATTTTTAAACCAAATCTAATGCCTACTATAAAGTATGCAATTTCGGACGCAGCAAGTGACACAAACAGTAATGATGGCGTCATTTTTTTCCTGTATCAATTCCAGCGCGAGTCCTCCTCTTTTTGAAGTGCATGCAAAGTGAATTTGCAATGCTGAAAACAGCGTCTTCTCGACATGTGGACAACACGAACAAAACTTTTCCAGCCTCAGTTACAACTACAGTGTTTGAGGGCGGGTCAAAGAAGACGTTATTTACGGGCAGCCAATAAAGATCATAGGTTGGCATTATGCAAATGTGTTACATTGTTATGTACCTACAGGAACAGGAAGTAAGACTGGAATTGCTGACGACTCGTTTCGGCTGTTCAGAATCAGTTCTTTCTTTTAGGAGACAATAACTTTATTTGTTGTGCATGTTGATCTTTAAACTTTGCAGACCTTTTACATTCACAAACGGCTATATTACACACTGCGTGAAAGGTAACATTCAAAAAAGCATAATAGGGGCACTTTAATATAACCGAATCAGCCTGACTACATTGGGCTACATCAATGGAAGTAATTTTTAAATGTTAAATCAAGTAGAAATAAACTGCACATATTCACTTTTTACAGCACAACCTCTAGGGCTAATGAGAAAATACATTAAAAGGCCATTCAAACAACTGCTCCATTCCTGAAGGGGGAAACTGGCTTGTGCTTTACTACATCTACTTAGGATACTCTAAGGGGCAACATTTGTAAATATATTTTCAAAAAATGGGATGATACAATATTTTGTTGACAGCCAATGCAACTCTTTCACCATAAGTCATGCGCTTGTACAGTGGCTGTCTATAATAATACTAAATGTTAGGCAGGCATAAAATCAGTCTTTTGATATTGGATATTCAAAAATACAGCCTGAAACTATTTGACCTTAAACACTGGATGTTGCAAGTTAGTTTAAAGATAAGAATAATTCATCACGCCAAATAGCCTAAAAGATCTAAATATCAGGTTTTACATGATTCCTACATAAGGGCCTTATGCGAGTTATGTGGTATAAAAAAGTATAAAGTATAACAGGCAATTCATGTAGATGCCACTTAAAAATAAGAGTAATTATGAACAGCATTTTCAACAGCCATATAATTCTATGGTATTGAAATAATGCTAAATCTTCCTCACCTCACCTCTTCTTCTAATAAAGCAAGACATGGAAAATTCAGATGCTTTTCAACTGTATCTGAGATGCTTATAGAGTCCATAAAAACAATGAGCATTTGATATCTTGACTTCAATCTTTGTGTAAATTAATAATTATACTACAGTGGTAGTGTATATATTATATATAACACAGAGGTTAGAAATAATAATTTAATACATCTCATGCATGTGCATCATGACAGAGCATAAGGCTCCCAGACACTGGTGTTCAGATTCCTAGGAGACCAATTAAAGCTTTGTCAGATACCTGGAAATCTTCCATTCCCACAGGAAAATTACTCTTTAAACATATCAAGGCATGTTTTTTTTTTAAACATATTTAGTAATACAGTTGGCGTTAATCAAGTTTCAAATAGCAAAATCCTTTGTTTTGTTTTTTTAAAAACATTTTCAAATCTTGAGAAATAAAAGAATAGAAAAAGGAACAGAAATTTAGAAAACCATTTGTTATGAGCTCACTAGGTAACTGAGAAAAAGTGCATTCTTGTAGTTATTTTCTTGTAGACATTAGGGGTTGACAAGAGATCAGGGATCTAAATGCTGTGCAGCCTGTATAGTTAGTCATTCAGCGTCCTCAAACACCACGACTATGTGCCAAAGCCTCTCATCTGAGCAAACACTTGCTTTGCTTGCTGACACAATCATTTCATTGATTCTTGAGTACTGGGAACAAAACAGGCCACTAAACTGAAAAATAAACAAATTTTAAAAATATCTCTTGGATTAATCACCTCAGTTATTCACCAATGTTTGGTTGTAATCTCCTGCTTCTTGCATATTTTTTTTCTTATCCATTAGCCTACTTAACATGCATTAACACCATCAGATACAAAAAGAATGTGTCAAACGTAATACAAATATTGACAAATGTAGCATTTGTGTCAAATAATTAATGAATTGACACCACAGAATGCTTTCAAGCTGATTTTTAGCACCATCTGTTGAATTTTCACTACCGTCATGTAATGGTGTTAATTAAATAATCACATTCTGCATATCACACATATTACAGCCATTGTGTTTAGCTGGTTTTATCACTAACATGACCTACTTAAAAGTAGAGAAATTATGTAAAAATGTTCATATAAATATAAACTCACCAGAGTCTGTGTGATCTGTTGATCTCATCGCAGATGAAATGTATAAAGAGGACCTTCAGAATTAATATTGAATTTTATTGGGAAAACAAAAATTCCAATTTTAAGATTAATTGTGCTTACATTATTATCATTTTTTTTTTTTAAACTAATCTTCAAAAGTNAAAAATGTTCATATAAATATAAACTCACCAGAGTCTGTGTGATCTGTTGATCTCATCGCAGATGAAATGTATAAAGAGGACCTTCAGAATTAATATTGAATTTTATTGGGAAAACAAAAATTCTAATTTTAAGATTAATTGTGCTTACATTATTATCATTTTTTTTTTTTAAAACTAATCTTCAAAAGTATTAGTAAAAAATAATATATTTTTGTTTTTTTTATGTTCTTAGATTTATGTAAATTATTTGGTTATGTCTGATGACAGGTGGTTTTTGGTTTTGGTGAGAGATAATCTCATCATTCTTGTTCAAATCAAGGCTAAATGGTGCATTTCTGTCTAGAACATGATTCATTTCAAAGCGGAAATCTAAAGTTGTGTGGCGTGTCTCAAGAACAGAATAGATCTCAACAAAACCTCCGATGTTTTGTAGAATGACGTCAATGCTACAGTATCGAGGGATCAAGAAGCCGCAAGAAAACTGCCACACGTGCCTTCAATCCGCTCAGACTGAGCATCGCAGCTGTTATAAACCTGTAAGAAAACGTAAGCCTTACCGAGTGGTTCACTCCCCACATCAAGACGCTGAGCAGCGGGTCGCTGGCCCGAAACAGCTTCACCTTCTGAGACACGAAATGTTTCTTCTTGGTTTTCGTTTTGCTGGCGATGGATGCAGCAAGGTTGCTGGCTGCAGAGGCCATGTTTAGCGAGTAGGCTCGGATGAATGAAATCCCTCTCTGTGCGTGGCACTATGGCGATGTCTTGACACAAGCTGTTCAGAATCAGCAGCGCCCCACCGGATCTCGACATGCAATTTGTCCCTTTCGTTATTTAATGCATCGCGTTCATGCATCCCTCTGCAAACGCGCAGCTGACGAACGATGGAAACTCTCAGAAATCCCTCTATCACCAGCTAAATGCTAGCTGTCATTGACGTTAGCTTGAAGGTTACAGTTGGCAGGATGTGTGCCGCTACCAGCTCATTCACACACACAGCTTTGCGAACTAAATCGTAAGCTTGCCCGGCAAAGCATCCCAGAAGCTCAAATGAATGACTTCCGTGTCCATTATGAGGCTAAACGTAAAATGTAATAAAAGTAAACAGATGCACAAATTCAGAACGCAGATATTTCACACCACCCTCTTTAAAAAGGTGTGTCGCCTCATTTAAATCATGGCGAACAAACGTTATGCTGATGCTACAATCCCTTACGATTCTCTAAATGCGAACTTAACGAATAAAAACCGGCGAAATACTAATAGGAAACAAGCATTGTCCTGCTGAAGTCAAGTTCCGACGAAGACCGGGCATCTGAGCCATCCGCTGCGCCTGTATGCAGCAGCTGGATCAGTCTTCACTGCCTCTCTGACAGCTCTGCTTTAGCTCAGCTCAGCACGTTGACACATAAATCTTGTGTTTCACGTAACGCTATTGGCCTGGCGCCACTCTTGGGTAGATACGGCTACAGCGTAATGAAATCCTATTGGAGCACGGTGCACCAATCTCGATTTTGGTCTTGGCCAGTAATGTAAGCT
The DNA here is from genome assembly GCA_003731715.1 of Anabarilius grahami. Classification (NCBI taxonomy): domain Eukaryota; kingdom Metazoa; phylum Chordata; class Actinopteri; order Cypriniformes; family Xenocyprididae; genus Anabarilius; species Anabarilius grahami. Next base: position 7,958,896 of record RJVU01044706.1, on the reverse strand, counting down.
TTTCACGTTTAGTCTTCAACGTTTGAAAAATAAGGCTGTCTAAGCATTAGATATTAGAAAGGTTATTTTGTGCAAAACCGAGTCCACAAAAGAGATGTCGCCGAGGACGTCAAACCAACCAATTCCATAGCCATACCACGTACCTGCGGCGTAAACAGCTTAGGTGGATAATCAAAATTATTGTATGATGACAATCAATGTAAATGTATCTAAAAAAAATCTAATATGCATGGAATAGCTAGTATTTTATGCAGACTATATACAGGCCTTAAATGTTAAGAAGACCACATTTAATCGTTACAGTATTTGATTCGATTTCTTAAAAGTACACTGCTTTTTGCTTTATATACAGCTACATTTTATATATTTATAGCAATTTTAAGAAATATGTTGTACACTTCCATGAGATGAAGACTCCATTTCATTAGCCTACTGTTTTATTTTACATAGAGCGGGTCGCCTCATGGGGGCAGACATGTTGAAGAGATACAGGTGCATCTCAATAAATTGGAATATCATGAAAAAGTTTTTTTTCTTCTGTAATTTAATTCAAAAAGTAAAACTTAAATATATTCTAGATTTATTAGACAAAGTAAAATATTTCCAGACTTTTTTGTTTTCATTTTGATGATTACAGCTTGCTGCTCATCAAAATAAAATAAAAAATCAGTTTCTCAAATTATTAGAATATTTAATTTCAAGTTCTATTAAATTACGATTCTCAGGGTATAAATATGGGTTTAGGTCAGTAATCCCAACAGCAGTCATGGGGAAGTCTGCTGATTTGACAGTTGTCCAGAAGACGATCATCAAGACCCTCTACAATGAGGGTAAGCCGCAGAGGGTCATTGCTGAAAGAGCTGGCTGTTCGCAGAGTGCTGTGCCAAAGCATATTCATGGAAAGTTGACTGGAAGGAAAAAGTGTGGTAGGAAAAGGTGTACAAGTGAAAGCAATGACCGCAGGCTTGAGAAGATTGTCAGGCGAAGCCAATTTAAGAACTTAGGAGAGCTTCAAAAGGAGTGGACTGAAGCTGGAGTCAGTGCATCAAGAGCCACCGCACACAGACGTCTTCAGGAAATGGGATACAACTGTCACATTCCACGTACCAAGCCACTTCTGAACTAAAGACAACGTCAAAAGCATCTAACCTGGGCTAAGGAGAAGAAGAACTGGACTGTTGCTCAGTGGTCCAAAGTCCTCTTTTCAGATGAAAGTAAATTTTGCATTTCATTTGGAAATCAAGGTCCCAGAGTCTGGAGGAAGAGTGGAGAGGCACAGAAGCCATGTTGCTTGAAGTCCAGTGTGAAGTTTCCACAGTCCGTGATGATTTGGGCTGCCATGTCATCTGCTGGTGTTGGTCCACTGTGTTTTCTGAAGTCCACAGTCAACGCAGCCATCTTCCAGGAAATTTTAGAGCACTTCATGCTTCCTTCTGCTGACAAGCTTTATGGAGATGCTAATTTCATTTTCCAGCAGGATTTGGCACCTGCCCACACTGCTAAAGGTACCAAAAGCTGGTTCAATGACCTAATGTTACTGTGCTTGATTGGCCAGCAAACTCGCCTGACCTGAACCCCATAGAGAATCTATTGTCAAGAGGAAGATGAGACACCAGACCCAACAATGCAGAAGAGCTGAAGGCCGCTATCAAAGCAACCTGGGCTTCCATTACACCTGAGCAGTGCCACAGGCTGATCGCCTCCATGCCACACCGCATTGATGCAGTAATTCATGCAAAAGGAGGCCCAACCAAGTATTGAGTGCATAGAAATGAACATTTATTTATTTTATTTATTGTTTGCAGGGGCAATGCACATTAATAAACATTACTGTAAATGTGCCAGAATTAGCCCAAAGGGCTATTTGTCATCTGTAGACCCTTGACAGAATGTTAAAAAGTCACCCTAAAACAAAGACAGAGCATCGTTACACACATACACATCATTAAAAAAATATATAAAAACAAATGCGCAGTAAAAAGCGTTACTAAAAATACAAAATATAATTTCAGAAGCCTGACATTTCTGTTTAAAATATCCTTTTTTTATTGATCTTATGAAGAATTCTAATTTATTGAGAGTGAATTGGTGGGTTTTTGTTAATTGTGAGCAAAAATCATCACAATTAAAAGAACCAGACTTAAAGTACTTCAGTCTGTGGGCACTGAATTTATTTAATACACAAGTTCCACAATTTGAGTTGAATCACTGAAATAAATGAACTTTTCCACGACATTCTAATTTATTGAGATGCACCTGTAGGTCCCCAAAAAAGAAAATTCTGCCATCATTTGCACACCCTCAAAATGTTCCAAACCTGTATTCTGCTGAACACAAAAGAAGATATTTTGAATGTCGGTAACCAAATAGTTGATGGGCCACATTGATTCCACAGTATTTTTTTCCATACTATGGAAGTCAACTGATTGGTTACCGACATTCTTCAGAATATCTTCTTTTGTTCAGCAGAAGAAAGAAATTCATACAGGTTTTTTTACTGACATTTTTAGGGTCAGTAAATGATGAAACTATCCCTTTAAAATCGCATAACCAGCCGAATACACATAACTTTATTCGCTAATCTTGTTATTGAACACTAACCCGATGGCGGATAGAAGTTTTTTGTTTTTTTTTAGTAAATATAAAATTTTACTTTTGTGTGATGTTATTTTCAGTAGTAATTCTAAGTTCAAAACAAGGCAAAAATAAATAAATAAAAACATTTAAATTGGAAATGCACTAACCTTTGTAATAGTCCAAGCAAATTATATCCATGTGACTTTAATATCTACTTGGAAAACACAAGTATTACACTTATAATGCCCCTGTCTTAAATCACCAGTCTGTTTGATCTACATTCAAACATGTAGACCAGTGGTTATTATTCCTGGAGCCCCCCAATGCATATTTTGCATGTCTCCATTGTCTGACACTCCCATTTCAGGTCTTAGAGTCTGTACAAATGAGCTGATGACCTGAATCAGGTGTGTGTTTGATTAAGAAGATATGGAAAATGTGCAGTGTTGGGGGGCTCCTGGAACGTGGTTGAGAACCACTGATGTATTGTGGACTACAATAACATTTTCCATAAGGCGCATCTGTCGGTGTTCTACTGCCCTCTTTAGGCATTATAATGCCATTATTCTCAACGACTTCTGACCGCGACTCAACATCCTATAATTGACCAAGATGCGATGTTATTCATGTCTCTTTAGGACAGGTTGATGAGTGATGAGAGAAAATAAATAAGATACACAAACAATTAAAAAGATCTTGTAAAATATTTAGTCTATTTAATACAATTAATACGAAATAAAAAGTGTCACGTTAGCAAGCCTTGCTCTTTATTTAGAGACGTCTTGCACTTTTTGGCTCACTGCACACCCACAAAATAGCCAATTCCCCGCGGTCAGTGTTTGAACGCTCCTCCAACCGTCTCAGTGGGTGATGTTTGGTGAAATCTCACGCTTTGCTCCTGTTCCCTCACTGCGAGACCAGCGGCACGCTGATAAACACTCGCGAGCCATGCGAATTTAAAGCTCTGCGACACGAACTCGTGATGCAGCTAATCTGATATATCCGAGATATTTTACATTAAATTAGTGGATTATCGATGTTATGCTATTTTCCCGGATCATCGCAACAGCTTGAAAATGAACCCTCATTGCGCGCGCTGTGGGAAAATTGTCTACGCGACTGAGAAAGTGAACTGCCTGGACAAGGTATATTCTCTCTTACTTCCGTTGCTTTTAAGGGAAAATGTATACATTAATGACTATAACGTTCTTTCAAAAATATCTACCACATATAGTTGGATTGAGCTTTATATTCAGTTTCCTTCTTCCCTCATACAGTATTGGCACAAAGGATGCTTCCATTGTGAAGTGTGTAAAATGACTCTCAACATGAACAACTACAAGGGATATGAGAAGAAGCCTTACTGCAACGCGTATGTTATTGTCAAAAATACTAGTTTATATACATTTATGTTCATATACATTCTTAGGTAATTTGACGTCTTATGAAAATTGTTTTTTTATTCGAGTAAGATGTTAGAATATGAATACGGTAGAGTCCAAAATCCCAAAATGACTCGCCTCCTTTCTCCAAAAAGGCACTACCCAAAACAGACCTTTACAATTGTGACAGACACCCCTGAGAACCTACGGCTGAGACAGCAAAGTGAGCTCCAAAGTCAGGTAAGAACTCTACGTGGGGTGTTGTACATTGTAATTACATGATAAAAATACATTTTAAGAATACTGCTCTAAATCTAAAAGGGTGCATATCTAGAGGATAATGTCATTTGTTACTATTGGTAGAGACATTTCCAAAGGATAACATGAGACAATCATTTACGCCCGTGAGAGTGTTTTGGCTGCCAGGGAGGGACTGGGTGTGATATTTTGAGGTCAGCATGGAGAAAAGCAAGGCAGCTGTCTACTCCGTGGTGCACTGGCCGATCCCCTCAGTTTCTCCACCTGGCAGCACAAAAGATGCTGCCAAGAACATACTGTGGCCGACCTAATCCTGGCATTATGACAGAATTAATTTTTCTGAAGGATTGGTCAGCAAGCTGTGAAAACGCACTTTGTGGACTTGCATACACAACATTTTACCTTACCAATTAATCTGCTGTCATTACTATTGCTCACACTTTGTGTTAAAGGGTTAGTTCACCCATAAAATGGGTGAACTAACTACTTAATTACTCACCCGTAAGACCTTTGTTCATCTTTGATCTTTTGATGAAATCCGAGAGGTATATGACTCGTCCATAGACTGCAATTTAGCCAACACTTTCAAGGTCCAGAAAGGTACTAAAGACATCGTTAAAAAAGTCGACGTGACTCCAGTGGTTAAACCTTAATTTTTTGAAGCGACGAGAATACATTTTGTGTGCAAAACCAAAAAACAAAAATAATGACTGTATTCAACAATATCTTTCTCTTCTCTGTCATCCTCGTACACTGTTTACATTCAGCGCTTCCAGGTTCAACATCAGAACACCGGCTCAGTATTGGCCGGCTCCTCTGTCAGCATCACACGCTTGCGTTGTGCTGCTCATGTGGCTGGCGTTCTGACATAGAACCTGGAAGCGCTGAACATAAACAGCATATGAAAATGACACAGAGAAGAAGATACTGATGAATAAAGTCATTATTTTTGTTTTGTTTTTGTGCACAAAAAGTATTCTCTCCACTTCATAACATTAAGGTTGAACCACTGTAGTCACATCGACTATTTTAACGATGTCTTTCCTTTCTGGACCTTGCTGTCTATGGAGGAGTCATATACCTTTCATCAAACATTTCATCAAAAATATCTTAATTCGTGTTCCGAAGATGAATGAAGGTCTTACGTGTGTGGAACGACATGATTAATGACAGAATTAAAATTTTTGGGTGAACTAAACCTGTAAGGATTTGAAGGGGGAAAAAACAAACAAAAAAACATAGAACTTCTTAGCAACCAAATAACAACGCACATAAAATCACCCAGAAAACCTTACTAACTCCCTGGTAAAATGGTTTTCTTGTTCTACAGGTCAAGTACAGGAAGGATTTTGAACAGAGCAAAGGTCGGGGCCTCAAATTTGTCTTGGATACTCCAGAGCTGCAGAGACTGAGGAAGGCCCAGGATCAGATCAGTAATGTATGCTGGAAAATGCAGGAAATGTAGCCAAATGAAAAACCCAAATATGTAAATTTGATAAATTAGTAAAATACAGTAAAACATTAATATTGTAAAATAATATTACAATTTAAAAATCGCTTTCTATTTGAATATATTGTAAAATATAATTTATTCTTGTGATGGAAAAGCTGAATTTTCAGCATCATCACTCCAGTCTTCAGTGTCACGTGATCCGTCAGAAATCATTCTAATATGCTAATATGCTCAAGAAACATTTCTTATTATTATCAATGTTCAAAACAGTTGTGCTGCTTAATATTTTTGTGGGAACCATGACACATGTTTTTCCAGAATCCTTTGATGAATAGAAAGTTCATAAGAACACAATTTCTTGTAACTTAAAGTCTTTGCCACTTTTGATTAATTCAATGCATCCTTGCTGAATAAAAGTAATAATCTTACTGACCCAAAACTGAACAGTAGTATAAACATTACAATTGTATGTGCATGAAACAGATGATATCTCCAATCTTGCAGGCAAAGTATCACAAGGATTTTGAGGTGTCAGGTTTGCATGGGGTCACTCAGGGAATGCGTGGAACATACCTGGTACGGCCCCAGGTGGCGCCTAACCATGAAACGGTGGGGAACAGCACACACAAGGGTGTCCATCAGTGCATCATGGAGTTGGATCGAAGACCTGGCGTCATTGTGGGTAAGTCCACTAATGTGAGACGCTGGTAGTACACCCTAAAAAAGAGAAAATACATTTACAACTGAAGATCAAGATCATCCTGATAATTGTTTTTTTTAGCACCTGTTCTTCCTGGTGCCTACTATCCCAGTGGCCACAGCCATGGCCACAGCTACATGCATCAGACCAGCATGCATTCACTGAGGTCAATGCAGCTGAGGTCACAACACACGAGTATGGGGAGTGTGAGCGTGGTGAGTCCTAATTTTTCTGGAATATTACATAGCATCTACACCATGTATGTTTTTGATTAAAAATGTATTCAGTAAGGTAACATACATACTACTGATACACACACCAGACTGTGTACAGGGCGCTGTATGACTACATGGCGCAGGATTACGATGAGGTGTCATTCCGGGATGGTGACATCATTCAGAACGTGCAGTCGATCGACGAAGGTTGGATGTATGGAACGGTACAGCGGACGGGGAGATCAGGTATGCTGCCTGCCAACTACGTAGAAGGCATTCGCTAGGTGTCCTACATCTCTCTCACTGAGCCTTGAATAAAACGCCATATCTGAATTGTTCATAGGCATCAAATGTTTGTAAACAGTCACAGGTACAGCTCTTTTTTAATAGTGTTAATTGTCCCACTTTGTAAGTGTTTATAATGTCATTATAATGTATAATGGCAAATGTTATTTGTCATTTTGTTACTCTGTTCAAAAGTTTGGGGCCAATAAGATTTTTTTTAAGAAATTAATATTTTTATTAAACAAGGATGCATTAAATTGACAAAAAGTGACAGTAAAGATATTATGTTACAAAAGATTGAATTTTCAAATAAATGCCGTTTACTGCTGTTTTGAACTATTTATTAAAGCGTCCTCATAAAAAAAGTATCAGTTTATATAAAAAAAATTATAAAAATATTAAGCAGCACAACAGTTTTCAACATTGATAATAAATGTTTTTGTGCAGCAAATCAGCATATTAGAATGATTTGAAGGATCATGTGACACTGAAGACTAGAGTAATGATGCTGAAAATTTAAGCTTTGCATCACAGCAATAATTTACATTTTAAAATATATTCAATAAATAAATATTTCACAATATTACCATTTTACTGTGGCATGTGAATAAATGCAGCCTTGATGAGCATAAGGGGCTTCTTTCAAAAACAATATTTTAAAAAATATTGTATTGACTAACAATATTGACTGTAACAATGTCACTTTAAAATAGTGTAATAAAAAAACTCCCAACCCGAACTTTTGAATGGTAGTGTAATTAATGCAAGGTTAAATGTACAAGATGTAAAGATGATGTCTATGTAAAATGTAAAGAGGTTTTACCACTTAAATATGAAAAAGCATTATTTTTAACAGCATGTTGCCTTGTAAAACATGAATATTTGTGTAAACTGTTCTGCACAATGTATATTAAATGTTCTGCTACAGCAAAACCTTGTGATTTGTCAGTCTACAATAAAACATGACATTTTACTCACTATTCAAGCAGTATGGTCAGAGAAAAATGTAAGTTTTATTGTAGCATTATTTAAAGAATCATTTTAATAAAAGTTGAAAAACATTTACATGACGCTGACAGCAGCAATTATTAATGGACTGACACATCATCATTAAAAAGTTCCCAGCTTCAATACTGGTACCATCAGTCATGTAGCAAATCTGCTGTAACCTCAGTTCACCTAATTCAGTTCACCAAAAATTCATCTTCATTTCTTCATTTTGACAACCTTCTCTTTACGTTTTTTCACATGCTTTGGCACTTTAGTTTTCCTTTTCTCCCTCTGTGCTTCTTTCACCAATTTCTTTCTTTCCTAAAAGAGACAGAAATACCAGGTTATTCTTAACCACTGAACACAATTCATCTGTGCGACATTTTCTGTTCCCAGTAGGTACCTTTCTGTCCAGTTGTGCTTCCTCACTGAGGGTGCCACCCTCCTGCATCTCTTCCCCTTCTGATTTCTCCTCTTCATCTTCATCCTCTTCCTCCTCTCCCTCAGAGCTTGAACGGTCATCCTTTGTGGTTCCTTCCAGTATTGACGGTACCTGCCAAATAAAAAATTGAGGAACAGCATTTGTAATCTGATTTCTCATTGTCATGACGTTTGAGTTTGGCGACGGCTGTTGTTTATATTCTCTGCCTTAATCCTCCCACATGCCATGTAGGCAAAGAAAACTCCAAAGAGAATTATGCAAAGACTCAGTGGGTGCATTAATAGCAAAAACAAAGTCTTGGCCACATAAGGTGTCTTAAACCTAACGCTTAATCTTTAATATACCAAATGGTCTTTTTAAAAACAAACTCACCGTTTGCACACCAGAAAGGTCCTTCCTGAGACCTGTCACTGTCTGGTATAGAATCTGTAATGGAAAACCATCATTTCAACCACTTTTCTCCATTCTCACACCATTACTTCATTGTTCATTTAGGGCAGCAAGACGTACATTTTCAGAGAGTGCATCTTCAGAAGAATTCTCCTCCTTTTTCCTCAACATCATGTCCACATCCCTCTCATAATGGGTGACTTCATTAAGTGTGCGAGGAATATAGGCTCTCTTAAACACCTGTTTTGAGACACATCCACATGTGAGTTGTTAGACAGGGTTCCCACACCAATTCATTCTCATGAATTTTCAGTTTCAGGATTACTGTACTGAATATCGTTTAAAAAAAATCATTTTATTGTGATTGCTGGGAATTTCCATTTATATTAATCTTTGACATTCCAACAATGATACTTATTTATCAAACATCACTGGTACGACAATCAATGGATAGACTGATTTTTTAAAATATATATTAGATATTAGAATACAGTTATTTTGTGTTTGCAAACAGCGATGTTTTTGTGGGCGGAGCCTACCTGGTGGCAGAAAATGACAGTTCTGCAGTAGCAGTCAGTGAAAGCCACAGAATAAAAGAATTAAAAAAAAAAAAAAAGTAAATTTCGAGTTTATATCTCACAATTCTGACTTTTTTTCTCGCAAATCCTGAGATTATATCTCACAATTCTTAGAAGGAAAAACAGAATTGTGAGATATACTCCTCATTCTGTCTTTTTTTCCTCAGAATTATGAGTTTATATCCCACAATTCTGACTCCCCCCCTCCCCTGGATTTTGCCCATTTTTCTCCACTTGTTACCGCTATTTTTCTGCCACCACTATGCGTGCGCAGCTGCAAGTGACGTAACTGTGACGTCTGCTCCAAATTGGTCTATTAGCAAGCTTTTACCAGTGTTATTTGAGTATCATTTATATACTATTATAGTATTTTTAATATATTGAATTTGCTATTTGAATTTTATATTTTAAGGTTTCGTGTTAATTGAGTAATTTTATTTTTTTATTTTAAGGTTTCGTGTTAATTGAGTAATTTTATTTTTTTGTTAATTTGTTCATTTTTTTTTAATTGATTTTTGTATTTTTTTTTTTTATTTCACTTT
>RJVU01044706.1:7903648-7921741 GCA_003731715.1 Anabarilius grahami | reverse complement strand
TCCTCGCTCCACCAGGGAGAAAGCGGGGAACTTGTGCATTTCCTGTTTGGTGTGGTGGCTGGGAAGTTCTGGGGAATGCTGAGCCATTCTTCTCCTTTGCTTCCTCTACACTGCAGAGCTACCCTGTTCTTCCCTGATATCATCCTCCATCTTACAGGCCATCCTCCATCTCACTCACTTATATTCCTCCTCCCAACTCTACCTAACCCTCCATCTCTTTTTCCCTGTCTCGTTTAGAAAAATTAGCATCTCAACCTACGAAATACTATTTGATATCTAAATAAAGATGTTCCAAAACGACACGCAACCTACGTATAATTTTAAATAACCTTGAATGAATAGTTCACACAAAAATGAAAATTCATTCAGACATCATTCATATGGCTTTCTTTCTTCTGCAAACCACAAGATATTTTGGAAAATGTTTCCATGTTTTTGTCTGTACAAAGAAAGTCAATAGGATTCAATGTTGTTTAAAATGTCTCCTTTTAAGTTCCACAGAAGAAATTAAGTCTTTTATGTTTTTAACAACATGAAGGTGAGTAAACACCTCCTGACTATCCACACAGATGTACTGTTGTCAGGCAACTCTATATGGACATGGGTCAATGACGTGACGAGTCATTTTTTTGTCTAAAGGCCTTAATAAGAATAAAAAACAAAGATATGACATTCAAAGTATGTAAGGTAGTACAACTAGATCTCTTTATTGAATCCAAAAGATTTTAATTATATTTTACTACATATAAAGGTATTTTAAAGATTTTGAAGTTTCAAAAGGTCATTTGATTTAACCGTCCAAAGGCCAATACAGCCATTTCATTTGTGATTAAAATATCTTAAAATTTAATAAATGTATATATTTTTTTTTTCAGGCATGATTTTATAACATCATATATCAACATAGTGCAAAATGGTATTAAAATGATGTGTAGAAGTCATTGCTTTGTTATGAGAAAGAATGTACGGAAACATGAATTTCACTGATGTCATTCGGAGTAACCAATATAAAGGGACCATTTTGGATCAAGTCATGTGCTCAATATCATGTGACAGAATGTGACATCATTCAGACACCTGCAAAGGACCACATGATCGTGAAGCAAAGTAACTAACTCTCTTTTAACTATCTGAAAAATTCATGTTTTCACTTGCTTTAAGCATGTCCTGAAACATCTTGTCATTCGATACAACCGCTATAAAACATGGAAAATATTTTAATATTTTAAAACTTGTACTAAATATAAAATGTTTAATTGTACTTTTGCTAGCTAGCTAGATATCAGCCTGTTTGAAAATATCATCATTCGGTATAACCAAAAGTGTTATTTGGTCAAACTGAAATTTTGGTTAAAACGAATGACTTTTTTGGTGACAAATTTTGTCCATATTGTAAAAAATGACAAAAACAGTGTTAATTGATTATAAAAACATAATCTCATTGTTAACACTTAATAAAAGTTCAAAATTAATTACATCTCCATTATGTTTTTTATACTTTTAAAAACCTTATTTGTCAATGACCCACATACAAATGAAATAATATTTTTATTTTTATATGCCTAGACTGTAAAAAATATACTGTTAAATTTATGTTAACAAACGGCAGCTGTCGTGGCCAGAATATTCACCATAAACAGTATGGTGAGATTGTTTCAGGTATTACCAGAATGCATATTGTTGCCTGTATGTTATAAACTTATAACCATTTATTTCATTAAGTAATATGGTGTTAATATACCAATCTACTTGAACAACAAAAATCTATTCTTTAGCTTACAATGTACTGATAACCACCATGATAATACAGGAGGTACAATTGAAAACCACATGATGAATCAGAGTTCATAAAACATGTCCAATACTCATATATAGATGGTGCACAGGGTAATACAAACACACAAATACAAAACACTATCAGGGTAACACACATGTAACAAATTAAAATAATACAATAAACATAATAAAATTAACTGCAACACAAAGCTCCCTGATGTATAGTATTAATAACAAAAATGTGTCATGCAGGGATTTCTGAGAATGTACTTTTACCGTTTTTTACTGTAAATTATACAGTACTTACCATAAACCATAAAATGCAATGTTAAACCATTTTTGTGGTAATGTAACATACTGTTAACTAATTAACAGGTTTTAGAATTTCTTTTTCTGTGAAAATTACATACATTTTTTACAGTGTATGGATAAAGAGATTTGTCATAGGCCTGAAATCTGAACCCAACACCTATGCTGCCTGCAACTACACACACACATGTTCGTTTTTTTTAATTGTGGGGACATTCCATAGGCGTAATGGTTTTTATACTGTACAAACCATATTTTCTATCCCCCTACACTACCCCTACCCCTAAACCTAACCATCACAGGAAACTGTGCACACTTTTACTTTCTCACAAAAACTCATTCTGTATGATTTATAAGCCTTTTGAAAAGTGGGGACATGGGGAATGTCCTCATAAGTCACCTCTTTTTGTAATACCTATGTCATACCCATGTCATTATACACATTTGTGTCCTGATATGTCACAAAAACGCGCGCGCGCGCGCACACACACACACACACACACACAGAGAGAGAAAGGGGGAATAGTCAGTAGTGTCAGGTGTCTTTTGCATATTTACCCATTTTAAGATTTGGGCTAAACACGTCACAGGGTCATGGAGTCACGGGGTCACGAACACAGGATGAGAGACAGCGACCTCTGTTCATACTGAAAAAAAGCAAAACACACACACACAATTACTACACACAATGCAAGTGTTACCCTGCAAGAAAGCTGTATACAACGCGAGTGTTATGTTTAAAAAAGCACACATAACACAAGAGTTAAAGGGAGCCGAGCCGCTGAGTAAGCATGAAAACGAATGTGAAGTGTTTCCCCTTCAGGATTAAAACGAGAAATCCTTCAGGCTACGAGTGGCTTGTGGATTCAGAGCATGTTTTCCCATGAGGCGAGGTCTGGTAAGAGACAGCGACCTGAAAAGGCCACATGAGAAAGGGTGACATCATTTCAGATGTGCTCTCTGTAGTGTAAAGGTAACAGGAGAGATCCAGCCTCAGGCCTCTTGTTCAGCTGGTAAACTGAAACGGGCTGCCATCACATAACACAAAGTCACATGCACTGCCAAGTTTCCTCTCTGGTGAGCGTAGGAGCCAGTGCTACAGGCATCTGTATGGAACATTACTACTGCTTTTACAATAGCATATCACAAGAGCTGGTATTAAAAGACCCAGGAACAAAAGGAGACAGAAGAGTGTGAGGATGAGGGGATAGAGAGAGACGGATGACGTTACGGAGATAGATGGCAGGCAGATGGACGGAGCTTAAGGTTGTCAGGATGCGCAAAACAGACTTATTTCAAATTATCCAGTCAGGAAAAAACATATGTTTGTTTGACAGACTTTCATGTGATGCCATGGAGACAAATAAAGTGGGTTAGAGTAAAAAGTGTGGACATTTTTTACAGCAAATAAGCTAATTTGATACAGCATGATGGAGCTTATGCAGGCAATACAAGTTTGAGTTCCCCAGTTCGTTCTTTTTCACACTTTTGTTTTGTGTCTCCTCTTAAAAAGGTTTCTTTAAAATGTTGTTTTGTGTTCCTTTAAGGTTTTGATTTTGTCAAAAATAATCAGACAAAAAAAGAATGACGTAATGCCGATAATTAAACGATTCTAATTAAAGCATATTGTTAATGAAAATGTGATGACAAAAAAATAAGCTGCTGAATAATAGCAAAGCACTATCAATGATCCAATCCAAAATGTCTGAAATAACATCCAATCCCAATTTTTTGTCATTCATACATTTTTGTCTTTTTGCACATTATTGTGAACTAAAATGTTATTTACACTGAATAAAATGTTATTTTCTACTGTGAAACTTACACTATCGTTCAAAAGTTCATCACCAGTAAGATTTTTTTATTTTATTTATACTTTTATTCAGCAAGGATGCATTAAAATTAATTTAAAGTGAACTTTATATTCATAAAAAAAATACTAAAAAAATGTATTAAACCTTCCACAAAAACTCTGATATTAATGAGAAATGCTTCTTGAGCAGCAAATCAGCATATTAGAATGATTTCTGAAGGATCATGTGACTGAAGACTGGAGTAATGATGCTGAAAATTCAGCTTCGCCATCATGGGAATAAATTACATTTTAAAATATACTAAAATAGAAAACAATTACTTTAAATTGTAATAATATTATACTTTTTTATTGTATTTTTGATCAAATAAATGCAGCCTTGAACATAAGAGACTTCTTTCAAAAACATAAATAAATCTTACCTACCACAAACTTTTAAACAGTAGTGTATGAAATTTTTGTCCAAAAGCAACAATAACAAAATGATTATTACATGATATTACATGATGAAATGTTTAATAAATATAAAGAACATTTTCATCAAAAAGAAGTAAACAATGACTCAAAGAAAAACAAGGTAATGTGTTCGGTTCTCAGGGAACACTGATAAAACAAACAAACGAATAAATGTAAAAGTAAGCAGGTTCTGCACACTTCACTGGTGCAAAAGTTCTTAAGAAGGCCAAACAACAAGGAAAAGAAAGAGCGTGTGTCTGAGTGTGTCAAAGCTCTTGCATCCCTGTGTGACAGGCACAGGCAAGTGTTGGATTGTGGGCAGGTGTTGGCTCATGGGGCTATCGCGTTCTGCTGCCTCTACACTCCACACTGTTCCTGTATCAGTTTCAGCATGTGTGTATGTGTGTTTGTGTTGAGTGGGGGAGGTGTCAGAATAGAAGGGTCTCGGTGGGGATGGGGGCTACAGTGCTACGAGAACCAGAAAGAGGATTCCTGACAAGAGGAGAGGTTTCTCGTTAAACTGGTTCTACTGCTCAGCTCGTTCCTCCCGTCTCTCTCTCTCACTCTCTCTCTCTGGGTGGTTCTCCTCCTCCTACATCCTAACAAACTCCATCTTATTTCATCACAAACTTCTGCTGCATTTCCTTTTCAAATGTCCTTATTATGATGCTTTATTTAATTTTCTGCAATTTATCCAGGCAAAAAACTAGAAATGAAACAGAGTTCAAAATGATAAATATTAAATTAGAGTCATATAAGAATATAAGCACTATAAAATGTTACAAGCACTATAAAACGTGTACTGTAATTCTTCTACATATCAAATATGGAAAGATAAGTAAAACTGAAAAACAAAAATAGAAAATCTATGTTGTACAACATATAATGGCTGGTTTCTAGCTGCTCTAATATGGTTTAGGTGTTTGGCCAACTGGAGAACCAGCTGTTGGGCACCTGGCTGAGCTGGTAGACCAGCTTGGAGCAGCTAGACACCAACTATCATGTTCCAAAACACAGCTATCACTTTAGTCTGGTTTCAGCTGGATTTTCCAGCAGGTGAGGGAGTAGTGAAAGACCGAGACAAATCAAGAAATGTGCTTGAAACTCTGATTGGAATGAACACAAGGGGTTAACGGGAGGAGGAGGAGGAGGGGACCACATGAGGCCCTTGGCAAAGCAGCACTCAGCTGTCACTCCAAACAGGTGGCCCTGACATGACCTTTGGCTTTTATTGCATACAGCAACCATTTTGTTTCAGGCAACCAAGCCAGGAGCTCCAGCAAAACCCATAACATCACACAGAGAGGATGAACTCCAGTGAGAAGTCAATAAGATCCAAAAATATGATTTATTTGTGTTTGTGTGGAAGGATGCTCACAGTAGGGCGTGAGCTACTGGCTATTACACACTCATAAAAAAGGGCCTACAAACTTTTGATAATAGGGATGCACTGGCCAATTCAGGGAGATGGTAAAAATTACCTAGTTCTGGCATGAAACTCTAGATGGCACAGGCTGATTTAACTCATTTAGTAGCGATCACGTCATTATCTACATAGCACAGCTGATTGGTTGCTGTTGCATCAGCAGCCAATGAGCTGTGGCTCAACATTCAAACAAATACCTGTAGTGTTGCTGTTGGCAGTCTGCAGCGTGCTTTCAGAAACCCTTCACCTTCCCCAGCAGCAGCATATCTTACATGCTTACAATGTCTATGAATGTATTGGCAGTAGCAATCTCTGTACTTGCTCTGCAGCAGCAGCACAGCAGCAAATCTAGCCTATTCCGTCAAGACCAAATACATTAAAATTGCCATATCCATTACCATGCCAATCTCTATTGCCATACCAATTTCCCGAGAGTTGTCATGACAGAACTGTTGTCATGTTATGGCAAAATATTAAAAATTAAACACTAAAACTAAAATCATTCAATTTAAATGCTATAAGCAGTATTATTTTAGTATCACTGATATAATATTATAGCTTTTGTTAATGTTTTCAATTAGATTTTATTTTTACTTTTTTTATTTTTTACATAAAATTTTAGTTAAATTGTAGAAATGTTGATGTGCGTTTGTCATTTCTATTACTTTTTTGAAACACTTAACAATCAGGTTTCATTAACATTAGTTATCTACTTTAGATAACATGAACTAAGAGTGAACAATATTTCTACAGCATTTATTAATCTCAGTTAATGTTAATTTAATCAAACTTAATGAAAACTATAATTAGGTTTTAGTTTATTTAGCTTTAGTTATTTTAGTAGGCCTGCTTCAACTTAAATGAAAATTAGAAATGTTACCCTGCCAACTAGCTAAGTTTTTTATATTTTATTTTATTTCAGTTAATTTCAGTTACTCTAAGCTAATTTAGTCATTACAAAATTATAATGTACAGTATGAAAAATGGATATTCATTTCAGATGTGCAAAAGATTATGTTTAACAGTTAATGTTTTCTAAAAATTAACTTTGAGTGAGCCTTAGACAGTGGCAAATGTAATTAAAAAGATTGAAAAAACAGGGGAAATAGCATAAACAATTAAATATCAAATTCTGACCAATATTGATATATACTGAAAAAAATTAAAAAACAAACTGGTACTATATATTGTGTATCAAGTGATATATGTGTAGTCATGTACTAATGTACTTTGCCTGTTACAACAGGTTTAATTTATCACATGAGAACACAACACTCTGAACAGCACACTGATTTCAATCACCCAAATTATTTTTGGTTACAGTTTTGGCTAATTGATAACTTTAATTTCACTTTCATTGATCCAGTAAAATATTAATTTTGGTGCATCACTAACATCAAGATTATTTAAGTGAAGAAAAATTCACCTCTTTCGCCCAGCAACCCATATGCAGACCATTTTTTAGTATGTGCTACCAGAGCGTAACCATCCATTCACTGTGAGGAGACCCTAACTTCCTCTGTCACATACAGCTGCTGTCCTGTGATGTGACACACGCTGCAGTATAGCAGGCTGAGCTCTCTGAACTACCTCCCATTTCCAGCACTGTGCATTCCAGGCTATTTAAAACTCAATCCCAGTGCAGATCAGCACTGTGCATTCCAGGCTATTTAAAACTCAATCCCAGTGCAGATTTACCCAAGCGTACACTTCTGGTCATTATTTCACAACCCCCCCACCCCCCCTCCTCNGATCTCTCCCCATCTCACCAACTTTCTCCAAACCCATCTTTAAAGGCCACTCTGCTGCAGCGGAATGAATCGTTCGGTAAAGGATTTGAGGTTTGAGGCTTCACAGACAGCCACTGTCTCAGGCCAGACAATACAGTGTATTCCCAGTGAGCTGAAGTAGGTCAGAAAGTGTATTTGGCAGTGTTACGCATGTTTACGCTCGCTGTCTCCACTGCAGAACTCGCAGCCTCCCGCCTGCACGCATGCATGCCAGCTCCCTCTGCTTCTAATGTCTGTTATATCCACCCCGACCGGTCCTCTGTCCTTCTCCACCCACCTTCAACTGAGTTTTTTCTAAGTCCTTATCATCAGACACAGACTTTGTCTATTCAGCGCGCCCACTCTTGCGCTTCTGAATGAGCATGCATGCATGCATGAGCTCGCATGCACGCAGACTACTTCTGCATAAAATAAGTCACCAATGGGGCTTAATTATAAACTACACATGGGCTTTTCATCTCAAGAATGTTCTTCTGCTCAAATGTGACCGTTGTGTCCATCTCCTCAGGGCGACCCTGATCAAAGTACAGGGCCACATCACTGACCGCTGGTCACCATAGAAACTGCCATTCACTGACTCCAGAGAGTCCCACCCCCGAAGCACCACCCCTCCTCAAGGGCCCTGTCGTCTAATACGACCAATCCAGTCAGGGCAGTCAGGTGACACTGCAAGGCTTATTTGAGCGAGTAACTGCTGGAAACAGCCGGAGGTTGTCTGTCAACCACATGGCGCTTGTCAAAAGCTAGAACGGAGAAAAGCAAACTGCCTTTGCGAAAATAATCCACTGTGCTCGCGCATACACAACAGCCATCGCTGAAATAAGTAAGACTTTGTGTTAGAACAGCTCTGGTGCCAGTGGACAGACCGCTACTGTGAGGGTGCAACATACAGGAGACGTTTGGAGGGGGCAGTGCAAAGATAGTCTCCATCCAGCATTAACCATTAGGATTAACTAATATTACTGACATAAAAATGCTAAGTTTTACAGCGTTATCATGTTAAACAAATGGAAATTGCATGCAGAGAACCTGATAAGAAGGGTTTGGAAGCCCCTAAATGTCAGTAAAACCTTCGCAAAGTCATTTTCTGTGGGCAGAGTCCATATGCGTGTGTATACTAATCCCTCTCTTACCGTGGTCTCCCTCATAATCTTCTGTACTTTGCCTTGGTGAGCACACTGATCTGAGGCAGTGCAGTTCAAACTCAAGACTGACAGAAACAATTAGAATGTGATGAAAACTAAATTGATGAGAAAATAATTGCTTCATGGTTCTTCAGCTATTTTAGCGTTCTACATATGTACACATATACAGAATGGAAAACAAGAAAAAAACACTAAGAAACCTAGTACACAACTTTTTATAATATATTTGTTAAATGCATCTTTGAGAGTAAGCGACAAAATAATATTTGTGCTTTTGGCCACTTCTTCAGTGTTTGTTTCTCAACTCATAATTGTACGTTACATGCTGGCTATGTAAATGCAGATAACACAGACCTCTGCACAGCTGGAAATGGTTGGCCAAAGGTAAAGCATCTATTTACTTTATTTGGTTTTTAGTCTGTCCTATCTAATGATTATCTCAAACATAGCTGTTTGACTGAGTTGTGGTATACTCACATTGTTAGTAGCCCAAACGAAAGAGAATGATGCTTAAACCAAGTGGCATGGCTGCTCACAAAACTGCATGTTTTGTGAGCTGCATTTACACAGCAAACATGTAAAAACAGTAAATAGTAAAGATAATGCTGTAATTGGTTGGAGATGGGGGAGGTCACATAGAACAGCTCTCTGATTGGCTGGAATTAGATTTTTTGTTTACTTGGTAAACATTTATGCATATTATAAACTAAACGAGGACATGGCAGTAAACCCCATCAACAAACACAAACAATTAAACAATCAGAGAGCATCTACCTGAAAGAAGTGAGCGTAGAGAGATGGAGGGCACTGTTGAGCAAGCGGTCCATTTTAGAGATAAAGGATATTATTATGTTCTAATTTTATCATGTGTGTTAAGATTATGATTATTGCTCACCACTTTAATATAGACAATATGTTTCAGATGAATCACAGCTATAAAAACAGGATTTGCTAGTCAGTTGCAGGTGTTAATAAGGGGAGGGGCATTCTCATTCTAGAGCGCATCTGATTGGATAAACATTTGTGTAGTGCAGGATAAGTCATGAATATTTTTGGTCCATTTTCCCAGATAATAAAGACTGTAGCCTACATTTATGTGCTAAAGGTTAATTTTAGAAGTTAAAGGTGCCCTAGATCTTTTTTTTCAAAGATGTAATATAAGTCTAAGGTGTCCCCTGAATGTGTCTGTGAAGTTTCAGCTCAAAATACCCCATAGATTTTTTTTAATTCATTTTTTTAACTGCCTATTTTGGGGCATCATTGTAAATGAGCCGATTCAGGGTGTGTGGCCCTTTAAATCTCGTGCTCCATGCCCCAAGAGCTTGCGCTTGCCTTAAACAACATAAAAAAAGTTCAAACAGCTAATATAACCCTCAAAATGGATCTTTACAAAGTATTCGTCATGCAGCATGTCTAATCGTGTAAGTACAGTGTTTATTTGGATGTTTACATTCGGTTATGAATGAGTTTGATGGTGCTCCGTGGCTAATGCTACACTGTTTGAGAGATTTATAAAGAATGAAGCTGTGTTTATGCATTATACAGACTGCAAGTGTTTAAGAATGAAAATAGCGACGGCTCTTGTCTCCGTGAATACAGTAATAAACGATGGTAACTTTAACCACATTTAACAGTACATTAGCAACATGCTAACGAAACATTTAGAAAGACAATTCACAAATATCACTAAAAATATCATGATATCATGGATCATGTCAGTTATTATTGCTCCATCTGCCATTTTTCGCTATTTTCCTTGCTTGCTTACCTAGTCTGATGATTCAGCTGTGCAGATCCAGACGTATAATCCCTTTCATAATGTTGGGAACATGGGCTGGCATATGCAAATATTGGGGGCGTACACCCCGACTGTTACGTAACAGTCGGTGTTATGTTGAGATTCGCCTGTTCTTCGGAGGTCTTTTAAACAAATGAGATTTATATAAGAAGGAGGAAACAATGGAGTTTGAGACTCACTGTATGTCTTTTCCATGTACTGAACTCTTGTTATTTAACTATGCCGAGGTAAATTAAATTTTTGAATCTAGGGCACCTTTAAATTACATAAACTAGCTTCAAAACTAACAAACACGGAATAAAATCCATGTCTCATGTTATCATGAAGTCTTTAAGACTCACAATCTGATAATCAGATTAAAATACCTGCTCAATGGTGTTCATTTTACCTCTTCAAGTTCTTTGTCTCATTCTAGTTTACTAAAAGAACACATCCCATACTCTGTGATAAGCAGGTTAATATTTACTGCAACCCTGAGATGAACCGGGCTACAAAAGAACCAGGAGTGACCTTTGCCTCATTTCCATGTTTTGTTTTTCCTGTCCTGTTCTGTCAGGAATCCTCTCCTCCTCAACAAGCTTTTGAAAATCACGATTAGTTAATGTAAATGAGAATAAACTCTCAAAATAAAATTAATTTCTTTTAAATTTTCAAACATTTGCAAAACTATATGAAAACAAGCCTCATAAACCTTTTTGAAATGGATCAATTGTATAAAATCAATGTCCTACGTGTAACAGTTTTAGTAAAGTAAAACAATTTTCTTGCTGGAGAACACATATAAAGAGACAGTTTTGTACTATTTGCTTGCAAATGTTTTGCAAGTTGCTAAATGTTAGTGTGGAAACACAGAAATCAGATTTTAAAATAATTTTGTTTAAAAAAGGACTAAATGCTTAACATAGCTGGGATTTGGACAATAAGGCTGTAGCAAGTGTGCATTATCAGACATTAGCGAGAGCCAGGATGGTGGACAGGCACATTCTCCTCAAACTGTGTCTTATTTTCTAAGAGCTGGAAGAGACGGGAGTGGCCGTGTTTCTCCTCCTGAAAAGACGCCATTTTGCTTCATTGTCTACACTGCTTCAGGGCATTTTGGGAGAGGCTGCTAGAGAACTGCCTGAATCACCTTAATCCTGTCGACTGATAACAGTCAACTTTTAGCATCTTTCAGCTAGCATGACTTTATAACCTGTTTTTTTTTTTTTTTAAGAATCCCATTGAAAAACAACTTTTAAAGGTATTAACACATTATGAAAGCTCCACTGAACATGACATCAGATGATACGGCAAGATCTTGTGATAATGTGCCATGAAGCACTCACTAATGAGATAAATGCTGGTGAATGAGTGTGCTTTGTCATCACTGTCATGTTGCTCTAAACCATGATACTTGTCAATTTTGAAGATCCCGCCCTCTATTTTATATATAATGAGCTCCAAAATGACATATGGCACCATGAAAGTGGTTCATATGACTTGTAGTGTTGTCAAAATTCTTTTTTTTTAAATTTAAAAATGTCAAGATACCAGCATTTCCCCCTAGCATTTTGAGCGCTGTTGAGCAGATTCTTAAACACCTCTGATTGGCCACTGTGTTCACGTGCTCAACAGATATGTCTGAGATTGGCTACAATGATCAACGCTTCAAAAACATGTTGTAAATAGACATCTTTGACGCTCTTCAACGAGCGCTTACACAGATACACACGGGAGCGTCTATCAGCGGATCCGTCTATCAGCGGATCCGTCTATCAGCGGATATATTAGGGCTGCAAACCTAGACTAGGAATAACAAATCTATAAAGCTGACAAAATATGTCTCATGAACTCGTTCTGTATACGGACACACTAATTGAGGCTCTTTGAAGAAAAGCACTGAACGAACAGCCCAGCCACATCTGTTTCCCATTGCACATCGATCTCAGAGACACAGAAGAGGATCTGTCCTCAGCCGGGACATTTCTCTGTGCAGCTCTCCTTGCGCTAAGCTAGATGAGACTGTATGATTCAAAGTCCATCCAGCTTAACCACGACATACTGACATCAGTTTTTCAACCTGCAGTGCACACCTAGATTTCCCAGTTAAATGACTCCTGCACTCAGTCATACAGAGTCCCTCCCTCATCTCATGAATCACTACAATCAACTGGAACTGAAATGAAAGTCACAGCTTTGTCATGAGATTTCATAAAATCATGCATGATGTGACACCACTCACTGTGTCATTAGATTAGTAGAGTTTCATGACAAAAGCTTAACACTCATGTCAGGTCATAAGCTTTTCTGGCAGTTTCCAAAGAAAAAATTTGACTTTTAGCAACTCCCTCTACATGATACAGATGAATTAGCCACAGGCATATTTTCATATCTTTGAAATGTTTGTTCAATGCTTGAACTCGAAACTGGGAAGTCTGAAGTACAAAGAATGCTAGTACAAGACGAACTGGTTCCACAATGTGACTCGACCTGCCATCTTCCCGTTTCTGTCTCCCTCCTTCACTCCTTAATGTGCAACAAGAGTGTTTCTTCAGCATCTCCGCCTCCCTTCGCTGTGCTCCCTCTCTAGAAGCTATCAAAAATTCACAGACTGTGGGCAACTGCCAGCTGAAAAAACTGTTTAGTCAGCAACAGAGGCAGGGTGGGAGAAGAGGGGCGGGGGAAGCAGCAGGGGGAGGCAAAGGAGGAGGCCTGCAAAGCCGTGTGTGATTCGTCTTCTTTTTCTCTCACAGACAAACGAAAAAAAGTGAACGCAAAGCACACAATCCCTCAAAAAGAAGTGTCAGCAAGTTAAACTATTTATGATTGTGGTAAAACATCACAGTTTGACTATTATGACCTGTTTGATTGACTATCACACAACTTGATTCTCAAACTAACAGGGTAAGGATCCGGTACCTATTGTTTCTATCTTTTTCTAACTTCCTCTATCCACACAGGCTGCTCTATTTCCTGTCATCCACGTCCCACTTACACCAAAGCATTTTCATGAGGACTCAGTTTCACTTTTAGTTTTTCTTTGCTACACTTTTATAATTTAAAAAGTAAACAATGTAGTCCTGAGGTTCACAAACTTTTAACTACAAAGGACCAAAGAACTATTGTTGTCCATACAATGAAAGTCAATGGGGTCCAAAACAACATTGGATCCCAGTGACTTTCATTGCATGGACAAAAAAAAGAGATACTTTTTTTTGTAAAGAAAGAAAGTCATACAGGTTTGACATGAGGATGAGTTAATAATGACCAAAGTTTGGTAATTTATGGGTCATAATTCATTGTTAAAGTCCGTCGCTTAACTTTGACTGAAACATGTAAATAGTAGCATCCATCTGCAAACTAACTTTCTTAAGCCCCACAGGTACAGTGTCTCACCCCAGACCCCAGGACCAAACCAGGCTTCCCATTCCCTACGAGGGAGAGGGAACATAATCTTATCTAAAATAGACAGGTTAAAAATAGCTCCAGAGCGAAACAGGACGCCCATCTCTACCCATGGATGAGTGAACAGAACACCCATCACTAGGAGCAAAAGGCTCGGTGAGATGACCAACTAGTTTCTCCATCCATTCCGGGACTTCAACAGACCAATCCCTCTGTCTTTACACTACGCAAACAATCACAGTTGGGCATGTTTGCCAAAGGAAGTTTACTAGGGAACCCCCGAGAGTTGATTTTAATGAATTTATATTAATAAAGATGTACCAACCTTCATCTCCAAGGCTGCATCTCCATACTCAAAGAGACCAAAATAAAAGCACAAAACAAATCCATCCACTCAATAGGTCTGTTTGTTGGGCTTTGAGACTCTTTATATACTTTAGAGTGTATGAATACAAAGTGGAGTAAAAGTGGAGTAAAAGCTGATGGCCCCTTTCTATCACTATCAGCACAGCAGCTCTGATGATCACAATGGGTTTTCTCTATTCAACTCTGGCGACTCCCTGCTGAGGACAGAGGAGATTACAGCCCAGACCACTGGTTGACTGTTCACTAGAACATGCCTTTGAATTTTCAAAGGTCTTCTTGCTTTACGCGTCTGAACAAACACATCTCCACCCTACATCAGCCTGCATTGTGAGAGCAGCAGCTATTAGGAAAATGAGAAAAGGAGGATTTGGGTTTTTTTAACCTTGCCTCTCTGCATGGAGAAAATGGTTGACAATGATAAAGAAAATCTTAAAATTTATGCTTTTACAAAGCAATAGAGAAACAAAGTAAAATATTTGCTTAAGGTGATGAAGCAACACGTTCCCATCCTGGTTCAGAGTACATTTACAATGGCTTAATCTTTTTAAGATCACACTGCGATTGCCCAAAGGACTGCGACTTATCTTTGATTAACAAAGTTTCTTACAATAAATTGTGATGGTTATGGGCAAAATTAATTTGCTTATGATACGTTTCAAACATAAAACCCTCTAAATCAGAGGTTTTCCATATTAACAGACTCAGTACATAAACATATATTACATTATATACTGCTTATCAGATCATTTGCAAGAAATATAATTTTATTCTATATTTTATATAGCCCATGGTCTCTCCGGATCCCCTGGAGTACCTTCAGGGACCCCTGGTTGTAAATGAACATATACGATAGCTAACATGCGGTAGGTCATCGTAAACCACAGTGTAATATCTCATCAATATCCTCAGATGACCATCTAAAGCTTCACACTCTCAAGGAAAAATTTAAAAAATAAAAATAAAA
The DNA here is from genome assembly GCA_003731715.1 of Anabarilius grahami. NCBI lineage: Eukaryota > Metazoa > Chordata > Actinopteri > Cypriniformes > Xenocyprididae > Anabarilius > Anabarilius grahami. The sequence goes on along the minus strand of RJVU01044706.1, from coordinate 7,906,514 downwards.
ATAAAATAAAATTTACCTTTAGAGGTAAAGCACTTGGGCAGTTCCCTAGAAACATATTTGTAATTTATTTACTTCTAAGTTCACAGTAGTACCTTTAGGGTACAAATTACTACTAATATGCAACATTTATGGGTAGATAAGATACAAAGTTGTCTCAAGGGTACTGCCCCAGTTACAAGCTGTTACAAAGGTACAACTTTTAAAAACATTTTTTCTGAGAGAGAAGGGGATGGAAGTTACTGTACAAAACAACCATGATGTAGTTAAAAGTCAGCAGATTGAGAGGACTGAGCGGGTGAATGATGCTGCCACTGCAGGCCTCCTGGAGCCCAGTGTTGAATTTGGTAATGGAATGTGAACTGCTCATCTGGATCTCTGCACATTCTGATTCTCCAAAGAGACGCGAAACCGAACAGAGGATGATGGGAGGAGGGCTCAAGCACAGCCTCTATCGAAACACCCGCACGTAAACGATGCATCCTCCTAGTAATTAGTCATCCCAAATTGAGATGTTTAAGTCGTTTCGTCGATGTGGCTGCTTAGTTCAAGTAAAAACGACTTTTCTTGTAGAAGTATTCGGTGTTCATCTCATGCAGCAAACCCAACCCAAAGATAGTCACGACGACAGCGAACTTCCTCCTTTAAAACTTTTGACATTCCCAAACATTACGTTTGCAAAGTGTGACAAACGAAACGATGATGGTCTGGTGAACAATAATGACTCGTCGATGGTGAAAAAAGTCAAATAAAACGTAAATACAACATGTCCCGACAAGGTCAAAATATAAAGGGAAGCGTGTCCAACCCCCCACGCGTTAGCCTCGGTCAAAGTTCTGATGTGGATGCTTAGGTTCACTATAAAAATACTCACTTTTGATGACAACTTATGAGCTAAGCATTTTGTCAAATGGGAGATAAAGTCATATTAATGACACTGAGTTTATGGTTAATTCAAGTGGTTAAGTAAACTAAGGTATGCTGGTTGAATACATGTGCGCTGGTTAGACGCGAGTGAATTCCTGTAGTCAGGCGTTCAACCTTTGGATGCGAGAATGAAACGAGGAAGCACAAACCCTGTGCGAGGAAAAAAAAAAAGTTCGGACATCATCTCAACATCTTCGGCCTTCCAAGTTTAAAAAACTTCCAACAAAGTATCAGTCCACCAAAGTTTGCAATCGGCAGGATGGAGAACGTAAACAACAACAACAACATGTAGAAAAGTGCTCAATACTTACGCTTGACTTTGTCGGGGTTGGGCTGATAGCGCTGAGACATGGTGATGGTGAAAAGAGATGATGGACTTCGAAAAAAACTGCAAACTTGTTCCGGAGAGCGATCAAAATGGCGTATTTGAGGATGTGCAAAGTTCGCCAACTGGATACTTCACATCGCCCACTCTGTTAGCTCCCTAAAGGAATGATGGCCATCGATACTTCCGACGAGTGAGGGTCAGAAAAGTCACTTTTTCCTCAAAGTGTGTTCCTGAGCGCTGCTCAGTGAACGTGATAAGTAGACGCATCACGTGTTGCTCTAGTCTCCAAGGGGACGTGTGTTACTGAGGCTGCCACTGGAGTTCAGCTGTGAGCATCTCTACGGGAGGGGTGGAAAACTTCTTCACTGCTTCAGCCTCATCCAATTGATTATTCGATAGATAGATAGATAGATAGATAGATAGATAGATAGATAGATAGATAGATAGATAGATAGATAGATAGATAGATAGATAGATAGATAGATAGGATAGATAGATAGATAGATAGACTTGTTATAGCAACAAGTGTGTAACAACATTGGCTTTTAAAAGCATTTTGTAGGCATACAAACACATTTTGGGATACATTAATTAAATTAACTATATTTTATATCGTGTTAATAATATTTTATGTTGCGTAAATAATATAAAATGACTGAAAATGTAAACGTGATAGCGACGGGACTCCAGTATCACTATGTGAAAGGCAACCGATGATGCAACACACTTCGCTCTTTGGCGCCTTCCTTCTATCACAAGACAAACACCTGTTGGTCGTCATATACTGTGATGGAGTATACGTCATCTAAAAACATACTGTGGAAAGGCATTTAATAGTATCATAGACAAATTATGAGATGAATGTCAAAGAAAGACGAAATACCCCATTCTATAGGCCAACTTTACTGAATTTTCTGTGTAAATAGTGACTCCTATAGAACATGACAAGTATACTAAGTATAAAGTCCTTTTAAAGCTTTTTAAAAACGTTGCTTCATCACCATAGTTGTAAAAATAAATTGAAGATGTCTTTGGCATAAAGATTCTCAAATCTTAAAAACAAAAAAAAATCTTAAAAAAGAGTGCTGTAAGGGCTGTTTTTTATTATTATTTTTCCACAACTATGCTGCATATTTTGCACAATTTGAGTGAAAATTAAAGGGAGTGAAGAAAAAGAATTTATATAAACAAATAAATAGGCTAATTTATGACAGATGATGCTTGCATTCTATAAATGTACTTTGGTGAGGACTTTACTAACTTTTCAAACATTTATCTTCACTCATCATTATCATTGCTTGAAATTTTATATAGGCTTAACTCATATAAGCTAGTGCATTTAACTACGCGTCTCCTTTAGTAGTTTAATTAACTCTTACTGGAACAACTCTAATACCTGAGAGGTGTCACAGCAGCAGCAGCATTGGGTCTGTGAGTTTGTGTTTGTGCTGCCACTAGAGAGCAGTCTCTGCATCACCTTATGTAATCACATGAGAGTGACCTTGTGTTGGTTGGTATACTAAGCAACGTCTCTGACCCACAGTGACCTGGATAATTGCCTCTGGCCTACATAGTGTTCTCCATCCTGCAGAAAACTCCTCTGTACTCATCTGT